>VDFB02338844.1:0-40028 GCA_007258455.2 Sequoia sempervirens | reverse complement strand
GACTTGATTATAGATTTTTAAACCATACTAAAGTTATACCTCTATAATGTCATAAAATTGCACCGCTTACAATTTCAGATACATTCTTGTATCCACTTTAGTGTCCACTCCCTTAGCACTTTTGTAGGCTCATTTTAGCCCTTGCATTAGCTATTTTCCCCTTTCAGTATGCTCAACACCCCTTTTCAGTAGCTACCCTTTATGCGCCAGTTGTGCATTAAACCTTGTGCCTTTCCTGTTTGTGTTGTTTCATAGCATGATGTGTCTAGACATTAGCATGCCGCATGGATTTTTGTGCACTACACTAGCATCCTGCAATGTTTCAATTCTCAAACAGTTGTTTCCAAGCATTTTTTCCACTTTTCAACTAACCTGTGCACTACGCTAGCATCTTGCAATGTTTCAATTCTCAAACAGTTGTTTCCAAACATTTTTTCCACTTTTCAACTAACTTTGCCGATGGTAATGGCTAGGGATGCCTTGTAACTACATGGGAAGCTTCTCTTCCTTCTTTAAAATTCATCCTTTCAACTCATTTGGCCTTCTAGTTCACTCTAACTTCTCTCCAACTTTGTCTCCTTGGGTTCTACCTTGAACTCTCACATCCTTATAGCACCTTTGCAACATTCTTAGCTCTAGCAACTATCCTTTTCTCCCTCTTTGGCTTCCTTAAGCCTTGAGACTACATCTCCCTTGTCTTGTTCTTGTGAGCATCTTGGCATTCCATATCCCCTATCAATTTCATCCTTAGTTCATGATATGGTTTCTCCTCCTCGAGCGAGGATTGATTTTATGACTCATACTTGGTGGTGTAGGTTCTACTCTTGAAGTGGGTTTTTCTTTCACCATGCACTTTATCCATTTTAGTTCATTTATCTCTATCTATTTGGTTGTTCATGGAGGTGGGAACACCAAAATAAGGGTTTTGAATGAGGAAAACCCCTATACAACCCCAACACTTTCTCCAAATCTTATGCATGTAGGTATTGAAGACATTCACGTGCTAGAGGCTTCATAACTTGTGTGGTTGTAAGCATTTACTTTCTATCTCTTATTCTCTTTATCATTTCTATTTCACTTCATTTTAGCTTTATCACATTTTTTTATTTTCCAATACTTTTTTAAGTTCTCAGTAATTAGATTGCTAGTAGTTGCTAAGCTAGTCTTTGTGAAAAACTTTCTTTCTAGTCCATATGAGATGCAAACACACCTCTGAGATGCCAGTGCATCGCACTATTGTCCTTTTTCCATGTTGTCGTCATTTGGCCGAGAGCCTATCCTTATTCCATGCATGTGATGGTGACTTGGCTTTTCCCATGTCACTCAGTATCTTTGATCCTTCTCACGAGATTCCTCTTGCATTGAAGGATATCTTGTTTGAAGAAGATGAAATCATTGATACCTTTCTTAATGTTACTCTACCTTCTATTCATTCCAATGCACTCTATTTTGGAGATGATGCATTAGCAAATGATGAATCTCCTTCCACATATGATCCTCTCTGAGACGATGTTGAGAATGTTTCTTCAAATAACTATTCTACTAGTTTTGATGATTCTATAAATGTAATCTATGTCTCTACTACCCCTCAAAGGCCTAGGAGACTAGTCATTTATGTGACTCTAGCTAGTTCTCCTAAAAGGATTTTTTCTATTAATGGTGTTCCATTTGATAGTGATTCTCCTGATATCTCAATGGCTCCCTCTTATAGAGTGGTAGCCCATAATTATGGGAATAAAATGAATAAACAACCAAGCCTCCTTCAAGCTCCTAAACCTAGAACTAAAGCACCCACTCATGACGATCTTGTCGAGCAACTTCAAGTCACTTCGGCCAAGATCTTACTATGGGACTTTCTTTAGTCTGCTTCAGCTTATCAAGGTATGCTTCAAGAAGCCTCATAGAAGATCCTCTTTCCTTATTCTACTAGGTCAGAAAATGTTGATGCGTTGATAGCCCATATTCATGTGGATTCATTGAATATTACGTTCTATCCATAGGAACTCTTGCCTTCAAAAGTACAAAAGCAAGTAGATCCTCTAATGATTATAGTTAAAATTAATAATATCGACATTAGATGTACTCTCATTGATGCTAGTTCGACACTCAATGTATGTAGCATTGATCTATTGCCTAAGATTGATATTGATTCATCTTCTCTCAATGCTTCTTTTGTTGAAATTTGTGGGTTCAATAATGTCAATCGATAATCCCTAGGAATGATAGTCTTTCCTTTGAGGTTGGGACCCATTACTGTACCCACCCTTGTATATGTTATGTCAGAAAAGATACCATATAACCTTCTTCTTGGTAGACCATGGATTCATGCTATGGGTGCAGTCCCATCTACCTTGCATAAATCTATTAAGTTCATTTTCAATAATCATGTATTCATAGTTAAGGTTGGCCCTGAGGCCATGCACTTATGTGAGATGGTAACTGTTGGTTAGGTTTTGGTTGTGCCTACTCTTATTCCTTTAGTTTCTTCCAATGTTTTAATGTTTACTCTAGCAGTACCTACTACAAAGGATATTCTTGAGATAGATTTCCCTGAAGAAGATCCTTCTGAAGCAAGAAATCTTAAGTATTCTCCTTCTACCTCTTCTAAAGAAAATGCATGTCCTAGTGATGATTTGGATTCTCTAGACTTTATAGAACCCTACATTGGGGAATATAAATTCAACCCAATCCACTCAAGCCTTCTGATAACATCATCCACACCTGCTATCAAAGATGATTATTCTTTTGTATTGCGGGATAGTGTGATCATAAATTGTAATGTTCTTAGTGTTGATCCTCCTAAGGAAGATGATTATGCTTCTACTAAAGAGGATAATGTTGATAGTCCTGTTAATAAGGATGATGGTGATCCCATAGAGGAGCATGATCCCTATTGCTGGAATAATTCTCTCTATGAAGATCCTCCTCCTTCTCAAGATTCACAAGTGCATTATGGCCCTGGCTTTAAGCTTGCCTCTAAATATGGATATGGGAGTAAAGGTTGTGGGCATAACAAATAAGGCATTAAGGTCCCTATAAAATTCACACCTCATAAGCATAATTTGGGGCATGGTTGCTTGAATGAACAATCTAAATGGAAACCACGATTGAATATTGACATGATGTTCTCTCAATCTTGTTCTCGAGGATTGGTCCATCCTCCTTTATAATCTATCTTCGTATCTTCTTCTTGTGAGCAATCAAACTTTTCTCCACAAGAGAAGGGATGCTTTCTGCTCCTCATCCTTTGTCTGAGCAAGAGTATTTTTTTGTAGCTTCTAAAATCCAACTTAACTACTCTTCCTCCTCCTACATGGAAGAAATCTCATGAACATGATAAAGAAAAACATTCTTTCAGTGCATACCATCGAGTACTTGGCCATTCCACTAGTGAATGTAAGGCCTTGAAAGATAAAATAAAACAACTTTGTGATTCAAGTGCCATCCCTCATTTTTTTTTTATGCACCTACTTATTCTTCAAATGACAAGTGATATTGAGGTCTACCTCTATCATGTATGTTCTAAGTATCTTGTATGGTTCTCCTCCCCTGTATGTTGGGGGCAGTGATAACTCATTCGGGAGATGTGTGTCCTTCTTAAGGACTCCCTTTCATTTCTGTCTTTCAAATGAAGTATCCCTTGAGTGGAAACCCTTTTATTTTTAAGGGTTCCCAAGGGACATCTTTGAAATACTTTTTCTTGAATGAATTCTTTGCATCTAGTTTGGGGGCAGCCTGACTAGGCCTTTCTTTTCTGTGGTTGTCTTGTAACACAACTTGTAGTAGCCATAGGCTTCTCTAATTAGTCTTACTCTGTAGGACTGAGAACCTGTAGAGCCCCTTTGCATTGAGCTTGCCTAACATTTTTAGTCTATGGATTATCATGTTGCTTTGTAGGTGTACTTGTGAAGCTGCTTTCTCATCCAACTCTACGGAGTCCCCTTTCACTAGGTTTCCCTCATGTGAGAGATCTTGGGGGATGCCTCCTTACAGGTCCGTGGGCCTATAAGGTTTTTTATTTATTGGGTTTCCCTCATGTGAGAGATTGTGGGGGACACCTCTTTACAAGTTTGTAGGCCTATAAGGGACTTTCTTTATTGAATTTCCCTAATGTGAGAGATCTTTGGGATGCCTCCTTATAGGTCTACAAGCCTGTAAGGAACTTTTTTTATTGGGTTTCCTCCATGTGAGAGATTTTGGGGGTTGCTCCCTTGCAGGTTTGTAGGCCTATAAGAAGCTTATATCTTTGGGTTTCCTCCATGTGAGAGATCTTGGGGGTTTCCTCCTTGTAGGTCTGCGGGCTTGTAAGGCACTTATTTCTTGGGGCTTCCTTCATGTGAGAGATCTTGGTGGTTGCCTTCATGCAGGTCTGTGGGCTTGTGAGACGCTTTCATCCTATGAGATTTTTCCATCATTGGTCCATGATCCTTTGGTGTACTTTGTTCAAACCTCCTCAGGAGAGAGTACCTATGGAGCCATCTCTCTTGGAATTTTCATTCCTTTCTAACTTCTCCCTCTTAAATTTTTTTCTCTTCTCTTCTCTTTTGTATATATCGAATCAAAGATCTACATCTTCTTTGTCCTGAATATACACTGTTCTTCTATTTGTTTTATAATTCTTCTGAGTGTGTTATTTCTTAATTTGGGGATGACGCATAGTACTAAAACAACCTTTTACATTAAGGTCTCTTTCACTTTTTTGACTCAAATCCTTTAGTTTTTTGTGAGATAACATTGCTATCTATTACGGGTTTTTCTTTTCTAATGTATTTATTTTGTAGGTCTTCATCCTGGGGGCATGCTTCTGTGGTTTGAAGAGTTATCTACTTCCTCTACAGTATCCTTTTGGCATAATGATGTTATTTATGTTTAGTATATTTCCTTTAGCGTGAATATTAGTGTAGAATCATATGCCTGCTAAAGTGGGGGAAAAATGTAATGCCATAAAATTGCACCCCTTGCAATGTCACATACATTCTTGTATTCACTTTAGTGTCCACTCCCTTAGCACTTGTGAAGGTTCATTTTAGCCCCTACATCAAAAAAATTTCCCTCTTAGGATGCTCAACACCCCTTTTCATCAGCTACCCTTCATGTAACAGTTGTGCGTTAAACCTTGTACTTTTCCCATTCATGTTGTTTTGTAGTGTGATGTGTTTGGACATTAACGCACCATGCAGAATTTTGTACATTGCACTAGCATCTTATGATGTTTCAATTCTCAAATAGTTGTTTCCAAGCATGTTTTCCACTTTTCAACTAAATTTGTTGATGGTAACAGCTAGGGACACATTGTAACCACTCAGAAAGCTTCTTTTCCCTCTTTAAAAGTCATCCTTTCAACACATTTAGCCTTCTAGCTTCACTCTAACTTCTCTCCAGATTTGGATCCTTGGGTTCAACCTTGAACTCTAACATCCTTACAACACCTTTTGCAACACTCTTGGCTCTAGTAGCTATCCTTGTCTCCCTCTTTGGCTTCCGTAAGCCTTGCAACTACATCTCCCATGTCTTGTGCTTGCGAGCATCTTGGGATTCCATATCCGCTATCAATTGCATCCTTACTTCGTGATATGGGTTCTCCTCCTTGAGCAGTGATTGCTTTTATCACTCATACTTGGTGTGGAATATTATTTTGGTTACCCAAGGGTTCTTTAAATCTTCTAGGTTTTTCACCTAAAAGGAGAGAAATGGTCTCAAAATGCAAATTTCTACACTCAAGATTAATGTAAAAGGGATGCAATGTATCTAAATATGATGTCCTAATGTAATAAAGTGAAAAAGGAATGATTTATTGACGCTAATCCTAAGAAATGCAAAGTACTAGAAAACACAGTGATGTATGCAAAAACACCTAAGAATGCAAGTGAATGATGAAAGAATTAAAGTAAACTGAAGAGGTGCACCTGGAATCTAGAATTTGATGCAAAGAGGCCCTAGAATCCTACATAGTTGACTAGAAATGTTGATTGGGACACTTACACGAAGTTGGGTGACTTAGTCCAGTTTCAGAGAAAATTTGGCGCAATGAGAATTTACCAAATGGGTGTCTAGAAATGTAAAAATCAATTTTCAAGCCTAGCAATGGGACTAATTCACCACAAATGGAAACTTACTCCACCTAGGAATTTTTGAAATTTCAGAATAGGATTTTGTAGCTTCCGGTCTACACTTTCTTTTTTGATAGGTGTCCAAATCCGACTCTACAGAAAAAGAGCTAAAAGAGGTCTCCAAGCTTCAATTAGGGTTATGTTGACTTTGATGGATTTTGACCACTTTTTGACAGCAAACTCTTTGACAAATCTGCATACAAGGTCTGCAAAGACACATGCAAAGAGGGAAAAAAGGGTTAAGGGTTAGAGTATAGGGGTTTGCCTTGGTCAAACCCCACTTTGGTAATAAAACCCTAGATAATGAAATGAAATATGAAGAGAATGATAAATAAACAACATGCAATTTCATAAACTTACCAAACCCTTGATGTTGAAATCTGAAGATATGCAATGAAATGCTCCAATGGATGACTTGATTATGCTTAGAGTGCTTGAATGCTTGAAAATTATTAAGTGAATGGATAAATTGCTCGAGTGGATGAATTAGGGTGAAAATGGGAGGAAAAACCCTTATTTATACTTTATTTTCCTAAATTTCCTGAAAATAACACATCACAGGCTAACCTCAAGGGTAAGAGAATAATTTTTTTCCAAGAAATTAAAATTATTTTTATTTTTGTGCCCAGTGGGACTAAGTCGCCCAAGGTGGTGACTTGGTCCCACCAGGGAAATTTCACTGGGTTTCATAAATTAAAGTGCATTAAATGTTTCTTAATGGGAATATCCTCAAAAATACACTTAAGTATGGTTGGAAAGTGCATTAAGGGGTCATTTAAACATGAGAAAGGGTTTAATTAGTGATTAAAAGTCTAGAAAAGCATGAGATTTTGTTACAACTCTTTACAAAACTTTGAAATAAGACTTGCTAAGTGATAAAAATGGGTTATTTAACTGAATTATGATGAAAGGATCCTAGAAAACTGTGAAAGTGGGTTACAACACTTCATAACTCTTTTTCAAGACAACCTAGAAGTCTTAATGATTCTCAAGAGTCCAAGACCTAATGTGAATGTGTTGGTCACATTAAAAAATTAAATCTAGGAAAAATCAAGCCAAAGTCCATAAGAAACACTCAAGTGAGCACAAAAATGTCAACTATACATTTTTTGGCGACACATTAAGCCCCCACTATAGTGAGAGGATGAAGTTGCTTCAAACTCACACTAAAGTAGCCCAACATGCACACCAAGAGGGATCCAAATGCACTCATGTTGGTAAGATGAGACAACAATAATCAAGAGGTATGATCAAGCCCCCAGGATCAAGATATCTTAGCAAACCAAACATAAATATAAAGGAACACACATGAAAGTGATGAAAAAGTGTGAAAGAAAGCTTCAATTGTTTCTCCAGCCTGTTGTGGATCAGATCTAGGCTATTTGTTTGAAACAAGAAATGTGTACTTACTTTAGGGCAACGGATCTCATGGCTATCCATTAGGCGAGAAGGCCCAATTATACTCACTCTGGGGCCACATAACTTTTGGTTGTCCGCAGGGTGAGAAGACCCAAAAGGTGAGAAACATACACTCATAGTTGGTATGCACTCACACAAGTAGGTGGCTATGGGGAAAATTCATGCCTCGAAATGGGCTTTCCCGCTCAACCATATCAAAGTTATACCTCCTGATAACTTTAATAAGGTGCCAAAAAAGACAATGTCATTTCGTGCTTCATGAGACAAGCAAAGCTTCATATGCTTAGAACTCATGAACAATTGCAATGGCACCATAGGCATGCAAGCTATGTTATGCAAGGTGGCCATGTAAATGAAAAATAAAACATGCAACAAAAGAAATGTTCAAATGAGTCTTGCTTAGTTTATGCGAGGTCTATAACTTAGGGAACATTGTGTCTAATGTCTCCAAGAGAGGACCTATCAAAGAATAGAATATTCACAACTTAGGGGATATAGTGGGTCGAATCAAGCGACCAAGAGGAATGTAATATGCTAAGATAGATCATGCTCATGAAGGACATCATACCCAATGTCATCCACAAGGTGACAAACACATCGTATAAAGTAACAAGGCTACACTAAAAACCAGGAAAAAGAAAAAAATGCAAATGAATAATGCCAATGTATGCTCCCACTTTAAAGGAATTGCTACACACCATTCCATGAGCAATTACTTTATAGTAGTGAATGAAAAATGCAACAAGAAGAAAGAAGACATGAGAGCCAACTTGGAAATCCCTTATGCCAAGTCATACATTTCTGAGTAAGGTTGTGTCACATGAAGGAAAAGGAACAAAAGAAGGAGGGGTTGCCCCCAAAAGGAACACACCAAATGCATGAGGGATCTATGGATTTGGGGTCAATATGTTCATGGCTACAATATTTTTATGAAAGAGTTTGGAACTATAATCATTCCCCAAATACACATAGAATTGGAAGAATGGCACAAAGAGAGAGAAAAAAAAAAGAAAAAAAAAATCTGTTTTGGGTCAACATGGAAGAGACATTGCAGTCTCAATGCTTTGCATCATCCCTAAAAGGAAAACATAAGAAAAATGAAAAATAAAGTAAAAGGACCATTTGGGTCAACATGGAAGGGACATAGGGCATCTCTATGCTTTGCGTCATCCCAAAAAGGAAAAGCACAAGCAAAAGCAGAAAAGAAATGAACCTTTTGGGTCAACATAGAAGAGACATAGGGTGTCTCTACACTTTGTATCATCCCCAAAAGGGAAACACAAGTGAAATGAAAAAGAAAGTAAAAGGACCGTTTGGGTCAACATGGAAAAGACATAGGTCATCTCTATGCTTTGTGTCATCTCTAAAAGGAAAAACACAAGAAAAAGTGAAAAGGAAAGGACCATTTGTGTCAACATGGAAGAGACATAGGGTGTCTTTGTGCTTTGCATCATACCCAAAAGGGAAAAAAAAAAAAAGGAAAAGAGAAAGAAAAAGGGGCCTTTTGGGTCAAAATGGAAGAGACATAGGGAATATCTATTCTTTGTGTCATCCTCGAAAGGAAAAAATAAAACAAAAGTAAAAGACAAAAGTGATGTACGACATATAGAATAATGAATGTACAAATAGAGAAATGTTACAAAGAGAGAGAACATCAAACGTCACGTCGCAGGGGAACACAATACACACATATACGAAGGAAAAGAAAAAAGAAAAATACTAGTGATGTAAAGGAAATTTGACCATCAAATGAGTCCTCCACCTTTCATTCTTAGTCAGGATAAGTGGAAGGTGAAAAACATAGCTAGGGAACAAGGACAAATGCATTACTAGGATAAGGCTATCGACTTCTTGCTCCCATTGAGTGTGAGACAAGAATGAGCTGAGGTAAGTGATAGGAAAGGTCATGCAATAGTGAGAATGGAAGACTATTGCATGATAAGGTGTGGGAAAAGTGTACTTGTTATTCAATAAACTCAACAGGGTCAAGGACCTTATACTGATCCAATATTCATTGTAAAGCTTTACAATTATTAGTATGATGTCCAAAATTTTGGGGATAGGCACAATAATTTGTGGTGTCTTTTACAAATTTGAGTCTAGAATGGGGTGGGAGAGTAAGGAGACCATGACAAAGAAGCAGTTGCAATGCTTTTTCATTATCAAATTTAGGAAAAGGAAGTTGAAAAGGTATAAGTGGGATTGAATGTGGTAAAGGAGGACCAAGGATGATTCCTTCATACTTGTCATTGTTATGAGTCATGGGTTGTTCAAGAGGAAGAAGGACATTTAGATCGGGAGGGGAATCGAAGATCACCATGCCATCATCACGAAGTCTCCAATATTCTACAAGAGACTTGCTATCATGAGGAGGATCTTGATATCCTAACCCTATTGTGATTTCATCTTTTGGTCATTGTTCTAAAAGTTGATGAATGTTATGTTCGATTGTTGTGTCACATCCTTGTTTTCTTAAGATTGTAAAACCTTTTCCATAAGTTTCTTCAAGGTTTATTGGTGTGTTTATAACTTTTTTATCATAGAATGGTTGAGGAGTTGCTTGGTTAGAGGAACTAGGTCCACTTGTTGGAGGGAACTTAGGTCCTTCATTTGTTTTAGGGTGTAGGTATCCAAATGTATTAGGAGGTGAGATTGTAGGAAGGTCTTGTTGTTTCACGGATGGATAAAAGGATGCATTGGCTTCAAGGTTGTCAAGAAATTTATTTAAGAACTTATTCATGTTATCATCATCTTCTCCAATGAAGTCAACAACATGAGGAGGACATTCATGAGGAGTTGAAGGAGCATGAGGAAGATCAAGGTCATTAGGATCAGTTCCAAAGGCACAATTTGACATGTCCACTAAAGATTTTAATGACATCCAAAACTTATTAAAGAAAAAAGCCATGATGAAAGCAAACTATATGCAAGAAACAACAAATCAGAAAAGTATGACGAAAGACAATAATAGAAAATGTTTATAGAAAATGCCAGAAATTACAATGCACAATGTGTTGAAGGACTAAGTCGCCTAGTGTGGTGAATTAGTCCCAGTGATGATTTTTTTGTGGTCTTTCAGAAAATGCAATTTGAGGTTTTTTAGATGCACAAATCCAGCTATGGTATGAAAATGCAGAATTTTTGTTGTTTTCAATGAAATAAAATGCAAAAATGCAAGCTATATGAGCTTTTCACTAATGCAATTTTTAAAACCCTAGGATGCAATTTAAAAAATGCAACACCTAATGCAATGCTAATGCAAGGTAAACCTAGAATGCACCTAAAATTAGAAGCAAATATGTTCAAAAGTTGGGTTCACCAAAATGTGGACAATTATTTCGACCTTACCCAAGGGTTCTCTAACTCTTCTAGGTTTTTCACCTAAAAGGAGAGAAATGGGCCCAAAATGAAAATGTCTACACTCAAGATTAATGTAAAAGGGATGCAATGTATCTAAATATGATGTCATAATGTACTAAAGTGAAAAATGAATGAATTATTGATGCTAATCTTACGAAATGCAAAGTGCTGGAAAACATAGTGATGTATGCAAAAACACCTAAGAATGCAAGTGAATGATGAAACAATTAAATAGAATTGAAGAGGTGCACATGGAATCTAGAATCTTATGCAGAGAGGATTTGGAATCCTACAGAGTTGACTAAAAAGTGTTGACTGGGACATTACGCCAAGTTGGGTGACAGTCTAGTTTCAGAGAAAATCTGTTAGAATGGGAATCTACCAAATGGGTGTCCAGAAATGTAAAAATCAATTTTCAATCCTAACAGTGGGACTAATTCAACACAGATGGTGACTTAGTCCACCTGGGAATTTCTAGAATTTCAGAACAAGATTATGTAGCTTCAAGTCTGCACTTCCTTTTCTGATAAGCGTCTGAATTTGAATCTACAGAAAATAGGCTAGAAGAGGTCTCCAAGCTTCAATTAGTGTTATGTTGACTTTGATGGATTTTTGACCACTTTTTGACACCAAACTCTTTGAAAAATATGCATACAAGGTATGCAATCACACATGCAAAGAGGGGAAAAAGGGTTAAGGGTTAGAGTATAAGGGTTTTCCTTGATCAAACCCCACTTTGGTAATCAAACCCTAGATAATGAAATGAAATATGAAGAGAATGATAAATAAACAACATGCAATGTCATAAACTTACCAAACCCTTGATGTTGAAATTTGAAGATATGCAATGAAATGCTCCAATGGATAACTTGATTATGCTTAGAGTGCTTGAATGCTTAGAGTGCTTGAATGCTTGAAAATTATTAAGTGAATGGATGAATTGCTTGAGTGGATGAATTAGGGTGAAAATGAGAGGAAAAAACCTTATTTATACTTGATTTTCCTAAATTTCCTAAAAATAACACATCACAGGCTGACCTTAAGGGTAAGAGAATAAAATCCCACCAAGAAATTCAAATTATTTTGATTTTTGTACCTAGTGGGACTAAGTTGTCCTAGGTGGCAACTTGGTCCTACCAAGGAAATTTCACTGGGTTTTAAATATTAAAGTGCATTAAATGTTGTTTAACAAGAATATCCTCAAAAATACACTTAAGTATGGTCAAAAAGTGCATTAAGGGGTCATTTAAACATGAGAGAGGGTTGAATTAGTGATGATAAGTCTAGAAAAGCATGAGAGTTTGTTACAACTCTTTACAAAAATTTGAAATAAGACTTGGTAAGTGATAAAAAGGGTTATTTAAGTGAATTATAATGAAAGGATCCTAGAAAAGTGTGAAAGTGGGTTACAACATTTCACAATGGTTTTTCAAGACATTCTAGAAGTCTTAATGATTCTCAAGGGTCCTAGACCTAATGTAAATGTGTTGGCCACATTACAAAATTAAATTTAGGAAAAATCAAGCCAAATTCCATAAGAAAGACTCAAGTGAGCACAAAAATGTCAACTATACATTTTTTGGTGACACACTTGGTGGTGCAAGTTCTACTCTTGAAGCGGGTTTTGATTTCACCACATGATTTATCCATTTTGGTTCATTTCTCTCTATCTATCTAGTTGTCTGTGGAGATGGGAACACCAAAACGAGGGTTTGACTAAGGCAAACCCCTATACAACCCCAACACTTTTTCCATATCTTACACATGGAGGTATTGAAGACGTTCACGTGCTGGAGGCTTCATCACTTGCGTGGCTATAAGAATTTCCTTTCTATCTCTTATTCTCTTTATCATTTCTATTTCACTTCATTTCATCTTTATCACATTCTATTTTTTTCTAGTACTTTTGAAGTTCTTAGTAATTATGTTGCTAGTAGTCGCTAAGCTATTCTCTATGAAAAACTTGCTTTCTAGTCCATACAAGATGCCAACACACCTCTAAGACACTAGCACGCCGCACTATGATCCTTATTCTACATTGTTGTCCTTTGGACGAGAGCCTATCTGTTTGTCCAAAAACCCTCTGTGGCCTGCTCTTTCTGATTCTAGGAATCTCTCATTTGTTCCTTGGGGTAGTTTAGAGCAGTTCACCCTTTGGGAATCTCTTGATAATAAAGAGACTCATGAGTAGTGAATCCACCTTCTGTACAACCTCTTGATAAATTTAATAAGTTGCCACACAAAAAATGGTCTTTGAGCTTGATGTAGAGCTAGGAGGATTCAACAACATATCTCACAAATCTTCAACAATAATTCAAATCAATCTTTGTATAACACATCCTATTAGTAATTCTATATCACATTGGAAACATAACCATGGCAGCCCACAATTTAATGCAACGAATAGTCATTAATAACTTCCACAAAAAAAAAATTAAGCCAATCGCTCCAGTGAGATTGAATAAAACATATTTATAGACTTTTATTACAATTTTTATGAAGATCCAATGGTGGAAAATAAATTTATTGCATTTTTCTCAAAACTGCAAACCCTAGGTAGGGTTTAGACCTACCCTAACAAAAATGGTCACAACTTATTCAAATTTTAATGAAATTTGATGAGACTTGAAGAAAATGAAATTATATTCACATGGAAACAAAATAAAATTGGTTTCAGATTCAAAATATAGACTTTACAATCTGTACCATCACATTTTTTAGACTATAAATTCTGCACAATATTGTTAGAATATGGCAGCCTCACCAAAATAGTCATATCTCCCACAAAACTCAATAAAATTCAATGAGACAAAAGTAATTGGAAATTAGAAACATATATCTTTCCATCCATATATGATACTCCATTATTTGTGTCCATACCATGCCGTACAAACCACAACTTCATCCTAGAAATAATGTAAAAATCAGAAAATGCACACAAAATTTGAAGTTGCCATTCATCAAACTTCAAAAATAATGTCTCCAACCCACCAATTCGAGTTTTTTAGGGTGTATTTATACATTTCCAATCAAAACTAACCATTTTAAACTACCTTTTGATTAGTTTGTTGACAAAACACCTTAATGACACTTTTTGACAAGTTGCTTGACAACTTTCTTAAGCAACTTTTACAATTTTTACAATATGGAACAACTTTAAACATTCTTTGGAAAATGACTTAAAATATGACTTCCTAAGACTCAAAAACCTCTAAAATGGTTTGATAAACCTTATTATAAGATCCAATACACAAAATAGAGAAACTATTTACAAATGGCTTCATGGAGGCAAGAAATCAAACAGGTGCTCCTGCACCAGAGCTTCATGAGGCAAGAAAAAATTCATATTCTAGGAGCTCATGAACAAACAAGAAGGTTCTTAGGCATGCAAGGTGTATTATGCAAGGTGGCCATATAACTGAAAATGTAAATGCAAAAAATAATGAATGCTCAAGGGAGTCTTGCTTAGTTCATGCGAGGTCTTTAACTTAGGGAACATTGAGCCTAATGTCTCCAAGAGAGGACCAATTAAAGAATAAAAGATTCACAACTTAGGGGATGCAGTGTTTCACATCAAGCTAGTAAGAGTAATGTAATATGCTAAGAGAGATCATGCTTTTGAAGGGCATCACACCCATTGTCATCCACAAAGAAAAAGACACATTATATGAAATATGAAGACTACACCATGAACTATGAAAAAAGAAAAAAATGCAAAAGAATCATGCCAATGTATGCCCCAAATTTAAATGAATTTCTAAACACCATGTTGTGAGAAATTAATTTAAAGTAGCAAATAATAAATGCTAACAATAACAAACACATGAGAGCTTATTTGGAAATCCCTATGCCAAGTCATATGTTTCCAAATAAAACTACATCATGGATAAGTATGCCACATGTGAGTCAATTTAAGGCATGTCCACATTCCAAGCTTGCTCTTATATGTACATGGAAGGAATTCAACTAGTCAAAAGAGAAAATGACAAGTGCCATATGAGGACAAGGCTTCCTAACCCCTTGCCCCCACTTAGTGCAGGATAAGGGTGAGCCCAGAATGGATGATGATATGTTGCTCCTTGCAAAAGGGAAATTATTTGCAATAATTGTAAAACATGCAATAGTGAGCATACTACGATCCTACAACTATTACATGGCAAGGAGAAAAAACTAAGGTTATTTATTATGATGAGTAAACAAAGTTTCAACTTGATACATATTTAATGAGATATCTATTAGTTTAGGTTATTTATTATGATGAGTAAACTAAGGTTAGATTTGTCTTAGAAGAATCTTTCATAATAGTATTGACATTGAATGAAGCCTTTTCTTTCGAGGGACAATAACCAAGACCATTAGTCATTTCTCACATTTTAGGCTCTATAGGGACATGGCTACCTTGTTCTATAGCACCACATCCTTTCCCAAGTTGTTTCATAGATTTTGTTGACATGAAAACTGTACTCCTTTGCATAAAGCACAATCTATGGTCTAACTTAGTCCTATTTTAGACATCCTTTCACCAATCACCTCTTAAAAATTGCATTTATAGGCCCCTAATGTTCATTATTTTTGATCTAGAGGCCTGTTTCACTCAAAAATCATATAAATCCTAACAAACAACACTTAATTTATTCATATCCCAAAAACCCACCTCCAAAAACCACTAGTGGGACCCATTCACCACCTTGGGAGAATGAGTCCCTTCTGGTGGGACCCATTCACCAAGGGTGGCAAATGAGTCCCTTTTGGGGAAAAATTCAATTTTGAGTGAGAATTTCACCAATTTAATTTAATTTTTCAATGTCCATGTCAGCCTCTTAGTTCTAGATAATGGGAAATTAGGTATTGATGCCTATAAATACACATTTTAGGTCATGTTTTCACATCTCCTAGTCATTTTTTTACAAAGCAAATTAAAAATTCAGGTATCAAGAGTCTTCCACAAGAAGTTTCATTAGAATTTCTACAACAAAGTTGAAGCTTTAGGGTAGAAAAATGGGGTTTTTGTAGGTCTTCAAGCTCACTTTTTATTCAAGATCTTACATTGCAAAGGGTTGATCATGGATTCCTATGGAGAATCAAGGAAAAATCTAGGTTGAGGAGATGCAACTAGCCATCAAATCACACCATATGCCTTGTTTTCAATTTGATTCCATCTTCCATTTTCTCTCTATCTTTAGATTTAAGGTTTGCATTACATTTACATGTCATTTACATTCATTTGAGATGTTGTAGGGTTTCTTGGATTGAAGTCTTGCATCATTCAAATCACATTTTCTCATCTTATTCTAGCACATTAGAATAGGGTTTTGTCTTACTTCAGATTTTCCTAGTCTTAGACACACTTAGGACTAGGGTTTTTATGCAAATTTTGTCCATTCAAGGTTTAATTACCAAGTTATGGGTTTGACCAAGGAAAACCCCCCATTAGACAACCAATTTTAGGCTATTTTGTAGGTATTTTCCGAGATTTAGATCCGGGTTTCCTTCGACAAGTGTTGTGCAGGTGGCAAGGTACATGTCTGAAACTTGAATTTACATAAAATTGAAAAAGGACTGATTCACCAAGGATGGTGAATGAGTCCCACTGGAGGTTCCTGTCAAAGTTGAATGCAAATTCTAGTACCCATTTGGCAGAAACTAGATTCTGGATAGAAATCCCGACTTAGGACTAATTCACCTAGGGTGGCAAATGAGTTCGAGTTAGCCAAAAAGTGAACATTTCCTGATTTTTTAGAGTATTTTCTAGTCTTCATTAGGCTTTTAGACCCTACACACATTATGAGTTATAGTTTTCTATTTAGTTCTATTTGCATTTTTGTTCATCTTTTTAAGTCTTTTGCAAACAACACTATGTTTTCAAGCACTTCTTGTTTCTTAGTTTTTCATACATAATCACTAGTGTTTTTTAGTTCTTTTCAAGTTTAGTTCACTTCATTTAGGCATATTGCATCTATTTCACATCTCTCTTTGAGTGTAAACATTGCATTTTGGGCCCTAATCATATCTCCTTTTAGGTGGAAAACCCTAGAAGGAGCTTATAGAATTAAGGTTACCAAAATCTTTTTTTTTAGATTCATAACCTCTTCCATAGATCTTTTTCACTTATTTCAAGTTCAGTCATTGTTCAACTTCAACTTCATTAGATTTTGTCATGTATTTTCTCCTCCTCTTTGAAAGTGGTTGAAGTGGATGTTTTTGAATTTTGTATTTCCATTGTATTGCCATTACCATTCTCTTTTTCTATGATCTTGTATTCTCCCATGAATATAGATATGAAATCAAAGGTTTCCCAAGCATCTTCTAATAACTTTTTGGCTTCTTCAATTTTGTTTTGTTTTTCTATCTCTTGTACAAGTTCTACATGTCTGGTTGGTGTCAAGGGATGTCTATTGTGCATAATGTCAAAAGAATTATCCTTAGTTTCATGATCTCTTAGTGAAGAGGAGTCTAATTTCACTTCATCATCTGCATCTAAGGAAGTTGTATTCCTATTGTTTGAAAGAAGTGTGTCAATGTTGTCATTTTCTTGCACCATGATACCTTCCCTAGTAAGAGAGTTTTCAGGAGAAAAAAGTAGATGTTCATGACATTCAAAGGTGGGTTCTTCTAAAATAACTTCATCAGAAGTAAGGGGGTTATCAATGGTTATATTTTCTTGTGTACCAAATGATGCCATTTTCTTTCTCAATAATGGTTTCCCTAAGATTCTCATGATTCACATCAATTGGATCTTGTAACACCATAATATATTATTCACCAATAGGAGAGATATTAGGAGAGGGAGAAATTTGATTGTTGTCCATAATTTCATTTTTTTTCTCTAAGGTCTCATTCTCTTGTGCCATAATATCTACCCTAGTAGGAGAGCTTTTAGGAAAGTGACAAACAATAGCATCATCATATTTCATGGTTAGATTTTGTAAAGTAGCTTCATCACAAATATGGGAGGCATCAAGAGAAGAGAAACTATGAGTTTCATGGTTACCAATGATTGAACTTTTTTGTTCAAATAGGTCTTCCCAAATGGTAGGGGCGTCAGGAAAGGGAGGAACAAGGTTCTCATGAGTCTCAATAAGGATATCTTCTGACACTAGACTATCTTCTTCATGTCTAAAAGAGATATTATGTAATACCCCCATGTTTCTGATACTATTTACTACTATTGTTTGCTTTTATGTGTTAGTGTGATACTGAATTGTGATGGTGATTGATTCATCGATTTGGTGTGTGTGGTTGCGTAGTTTAGTTGATTGCTACAATTGATATTATTATTATGATTTATGATACTCTGTATGTAGGGTTTGGATTATTTTATCATGCAATGCTTTCTCTCGAATGTTTTGTATGTCGATGTGATAATCCTATGGTGATCATGTGATTTGAATTCAGTATTATTTTATAATGCAATGGTTTAGTAATTAGTTATGATGCAGTAGTTAAGTATAATGTTATCTTATGATCAATTTGGTTAGAAATGTTAGTTTGTTATTGATATTGTAATTGTTAGAATAGATTAGGTGAGAGGACAGTGTAGCATCACTCGTTTACGAGTGCCTTGCTACACTGCAATTCCTTCTCATGGTAGGATGTTTGATTATATATATATATATACATGTGCTACTTGACATTTGTTTGGATGTAGGATTGCAGGAATAAGTCTCGATTCCACCTGCTTCGGCAGGACAGGGCGAGCAATAAATTAGCCCAATGGGTAAAAATGTTGAAAAAGGGAGTAGGTTTGGAAGCGTCCCCGTCCCAAGTCCGTCGTCTATTGTGAGTCGTGTTATGACTGAAGTTTTCATTCTCGTTGATTGTGTAGTTTGATTGTTGAAGTATACATTTTAGTTATGGTTCATGTTTATTTAATTAACCTCATTTTATATGATAATTGATTAAGTTGTCTAGTTGTTTTGATTTAATTGTGAGTTAGTAGAATGTTAAATTTAAATATATTATAAATTAAAAAAGTGATTTAATTTATTAAAAGAGTAAATAATGATTCTAAATTAATATTGTTGATAATAATTAAATTAAATAAATATTGTTGAAGATAATTAAATAATATCTTTTTATTAATATTAAATTAGCAAATCATGTATAGATAATATCTTGATTAAATAAATTATTTTAATTAAAATTTTAGATAACTATGCTTTTAAAAGCTGGAAAAAGGACCAATAGGAGGGAGGCTTTTTGAGAAAAGAAAGCAGAAGGGCTTTATTGCTCTTTATTTTTGATTTATTATTTTTTTTTAGGAGAAGATTATACACACAAAGAGAGTTTTACTCTGTGGTTTTTGGATCTGGAAAAGAAACATAAAAATAAAAAAAGAAAAGAATTTTTGTTAAAAAAAGAAAACTTCAGGGAAAATAATTGATGGGAAGATAGAGAGATTCGAAAAGAGAGTTGCAGGAGGCGATCGAGAAGGAACTGCAGGAGGAATTCGAAAGGAGGTTACAGAAGGGATTCTTCTTCAGACAAAGGACTCCAGGTATTCTCCTTTTAAGTTATTAATATTTTATTGTTCTGTAAACAATTTTGGTTGTGTTTTAAAAAAAATTGATTGAATGAAGTTCTGTGATTTAAAAATTTATTGGTATGAAACCCTTGTATCTTCTGTTGCAAACATTAGTAAACCTTTTCGAAATTTTTATAGTTTCGTAGTGAAATCTTTTGTTTTGGAATAAAATTCATCTTAAATTGAAGGTCAAGATTTCAAGTCAGATCTATTAAGAGTTTATTGAAAAATCTATTGAAGATCCTCATAAAAACTTAATGATGGAAACAATTGTTTTGAAAAGAAAATATTCTTATTGGTTAAATTATGCATGCCCAAATTTGTTTTAGATCTGTGAGAGAAAAATCAATTTGTTATTGGATTGGAATTACTTTGAAAAGAAAATCTTATCTTATTATTATCTGAATTTGGATACCCAAATCTGTGTAAGAAGACAATTTATTTTTATGATTTGTTATGAATCACTTTTTATATATATATATAAATAATAAATTTATATATATATATATATAGAAATAAATTTATATATATATATATATAGAAATAAATTTATATATATATATAGTTGAAATTTAAAATCGTATGCATTTTATTTGTGAAGATTTCGAAGTTTTTCATGGGCTAGAATTCGTTTAAAACAAATCTTATTTTATTTTATTCTTTTTTTAAAAAAAAAAATTAATTAAAATTAGTAGGGGGTGGGAGGTCGGCCTAAGCTGTACCCTCCCACGGCCCCTGTTGTTGTACCGCGCGCAGTCGCTACGGCTGTGCACAGTAGCCGAAGCTGTTGGGCACAGTCCGTAGGGACTGCGGCCTCCCCACAGGGGGAGGTACATTGTACCTCCCGCCTGTGTGGAGGTTCGGCGTCATTAAGTGTATGTTATTTTATATATATTTTTTAAAACTGCTTTAATTTAATTCGTTTGGTTTATGTGTTATTTCGATTTTTATTTTATTTTATTTTATTTTATATATATATATATGTATATATGTATAAATAAGTTATAATTTTTTTTAAATATATTATATATGTTATTCTGGGAATTTTAAATATGTTTTTTTTTTTTATATATAATAATTTATTTATAATAATTTAATATATATATATGTGGAATTAAGACAATTTTCATGATAAACTTTATAAATATAAATTATTTATATTTGTTTTAATTGTATAGATGTAAATGGAGTTTATATGTTGAGAGAATAGATAATTACATATTGTTTTTATATATTACGATGTGATAATGTAATCGAGAAAATTAGAGATAAATTATGTGTTAGTTCTCAAGTAATTGATTTGTTTGATTGGTAAAATTTATTATGTTTGAATTTAATTGTGTGGCATTGTTAGCTTATTCTTGGATTTTCATCGATTCTATTGTGATTTTCTTTTGATTGGGTTATGTCTCACAGGAAATCCCTAGAGTTAACTTTTTCAGTTATAAGAACCTGAGTTGTGTTTAGGACTTCCAGAGGTGGGATTATTGATATTACATTGAGTTTGGTCTGTTTGGATCTATGGTTGTAAATAGTGTTACATGTGGAATTGTTTTGATTGTGGTTGTGTTTATTATGTCTTGGCGAGAGGGTTATGCCTCGCGGATGATCTATTTGAATTGGTTCAGTACCTATTGTAATACGATTCTGTTGTGTTGGGTATTTATGTGCTTGAGTGTCTAGAGAGAGTGGCTCTAGTGGGGGCCGGCGCACAAAGGGGCTGTCAGGGTAACCCACATAGAGTTAGATTAATCAGTGATAACTTAAGTAACAAACCATGGGTGGGGATTATACACTAATAAGATAATTGAGAAGCCTCGTCCGCCTGTTAGTGCTATCACAGACTAAAGGGGACTGAGAAGGCCGTGGTTGGCAAGGTCGTTGCCTTGTCTTCACGAAAGGTTAATGACTCCGCATGAGTAACCCTATGGAGCGGCGCCTTGAGATAGGCTGTCAGGAGAACCATAGATGGAAGCAGCACCTTAACTTGGTTTTCTGGAGAATCCATGTAGAGATGGAGGCGGCACCTTGTGAAAGGTTGTCTAGAGAATCCATGTGAAACCATGCGATGACACTCTCGTCTAACATTCTGTTTGTGTTGCTTTACTGAAGTCCTCTGGAAGTGATTTATTGATTTGTCTTTGGTTATTGTTGAAAGTATATTTGATATTATGTCCTGAGTTTCATTGATGTTGTGAGTGTGACTAGTTGTAATTTTGGAAAGGTGTTTTATTGTTATGTTCATCAGTGGTTTGTTGTTGTTCCTTTTGGATTTGTCGTTGTTGAGTTTCTAGTGGTCTTTGATGTTAAGTTGTCTGTCTGGAGTTAGTTTTGTGTTATTGTTAGACGTGCTTGGTCGGGGACCCTTCCTTGTCTACTCTCAGCATGGGGGTGGTTGGGTGGAATGTGCTTCACACCCCGTTGGTTTTCCCTTTCTGTTGCAGATGTATCTTTTATTGCAGGGCTCTTTGGTGGATGTTGATGATCCAGTAATTCTTTGTACCAGATGTAATGTATGTATGGATGTATTGTCTCCCACGTGTGTTGGGATGACCATGTTGTAATGTCATCTTGATGTAATTTGTATATGGGGTTATTGAGATGTATTTTCAGTCGATTGTATTTTACTATCATTTGAATGTAATGCATATTCAGGCCTTGTATTTATTCAGGAACTGTCACTTGTAATAGTTGGATATGTTATGTTGTATCTATCGAAATATGTAACACTTTCTATCTGTATAATTACATGTATTGTCATATGTGCATATGGTATTAATATAGTTATTGTTTATTGGATATTTAAATGATGAAATGAGAAAGAATGGATTTATGTAACTATGTAATTATGGTTTAATATGTTATCATTGTTATGGGTTAGAATAATAATGTCACTTCGTGTACCCCATTGGAACTAGTCGTGTAACTTAATAGATTGTTATATTGGAATACTTAAGTAAGTTATTATGTTCTTTTAAAAAAAAAATTTGTTCCGTTGTTTTTAGTTCCTTTGGGGTTCGCACGGCGGGGCGTTACATATTAGGAGAAGGAAAGGTTTGATTGTCATGATTATCTACAACTATATCCCCATGTCCTATAATGTATTCCCAAGTAGGAGAGGTAGGATTTTCCTAGCTCACACTTATTGGATCTCTTAATATCAACATATCCTCCATAAAAAATGTGTTTTTCATGATCGTTCATGATTGTATCCTTATTCACTAAAGCATTTTCACAAGTAGGGGAGGTGTTGGAAGATGAATGGAGACTACGTAAAGTAGTGACCATGATCTCAGCTTCATGTGTCATAATATCTTTCCAAGGGGGTGGAGGAGGAAGACAAATAATACTTTCATTATTCTCAATGATTGTATCTCCTATAACGAAGATACATTTGTCACTAATAAGAGAGGTATCATGAGAAGAACAATTATGATTATCACGATTGTCGATGTTTGTATCCTCTTGTTTCAAAGCTTTAGTGGATGATCTAGGCGAGATGAAGTCATCAAGGGATTCATCTAACACGTTGAAATCATCACTACTAAAGGATTTGAATGATATGCTTTCTCTAAGGTTCACAATTTTTTGTTTGTTTCTTTTGATGTTTTTGGTTTTTTGTTTTCATTTTTTAATGAATGTCGAATGTAATCTAATCTAATTGAACTATGAACTAATTTTGAAAATGAAAGATAAAAGAATCTAATTCTATTCACAATTGAAATGAATGTAACAAAAGCTATGAAAATAGAAACATAAATATTTTAACAGCAAACAAAAATACAAAAAAATAGGATTTTAAATTATGGAAAATGCAATGCAAAATCTGCACTAGGACTGATTTGCCCAGAGGGGCGTATGAGTCCCAATGATGATTTTTTTCAAAAATTTTAAAAAATTTCAATTGACTTTGATTCTTTTAATGTTGTATGATCTGTAATCTAAGTGAAAATGCAGATTTTATATGAATTTCAATGGTTTGCAATGCAAAAATGCAAGCTATATGCACTTTCGCTAATGCAAAATTAGAAGCCCTAAGATTCCAATCAAATAATACAATGTTGATGCAAGAAAGATCTAAGATGATGATGCACTCCAAATTAGAATTATAATGTTCTAAATGTAGTTTCACAAAAATGAAAGGTGGAAAATTGTTGCTTTCTAGGGTTTAGGACCTAGAATGGCAATCTTCACTCTCTCTCATTCAAGAACAAACCCTAGAGATCTCAATGTAGAGGAGAAAGAGATTTTGCAATAGGGTTGTCCTAGGGGTTGAATGTAAACTAATGAGGGGTTCACCACCAAGTTAAGACTTGGAAAGAAAAATGTAATGTAAGATGCAATGCTAAATCCTAATTCAATGTAAAGCTTCACAAGATGACCTAAAAATGAAAATGAAACAAAATAGAAAGATATAGGATGAAATGTGTGCACCTGGAAATCTTAATATGAATGGAAGGAGGTTTGAAATGTTGGAAATTCTAAATTTAATGCTGAGTGGGACTCATTCACTAAGCTGGACGAATTAGTCCTAGATCTAGGTTTCTATTCAGAAACAAGAATTTGACAAATGAGTATTCAAATCTATAAAAATATGAATTTTGACCTAAATTGGGACTCACTAGAAGTGGCAAATTAGTCTAGTTAGGGATTTATAAAACTTCAAGGTTTGAATCTAGTCTTCAAGGTCTACTCTATGCTTCCCAACTAATTTATGGATCTGAAACCCTAATTTGCAGCCTGTAGAAGTTCTCCAAATATCTCCAATGCAAGGTGACAACTTTGACAACTTTCCCCAATCTTGCTCTTCAATATGTCCTCAATATAAACCTACAAATCATACACTAAAGAGGGGAAAATGTTGTTTCATTAGTGGAAAGGGGCTTGCCTTGGTCAAACCCCATTTTGGTAATCAAACCTTGAAATGAAATGAAATAGGAATGTAGAATGATGAATGAAAAAAATATTTTGTTGCAACTCACCAAACCCTAGCAATGAATTGTTGCAAACATGTATGAGATGGCTCTAATGGATGTAGATCTTGAATCTTGCTTGAATAGGATAAATATTTAATGAAATTCTAGCTTGAACCATAAAACCCTACATCACAATTGTTAGCTCCAAAACAAACATGATGCATGAAATCTTTGACATGATGCTTGATGCTTGAATAATGCTCTAAAATGCTTGATAATATTCTCTTGAAGACACTTGAATGCTATTGTGAACTCAATTTTTCTATAAGGATGCTCATTATACTTGCCAAGTGTAAAATGAGTGAAAGAAACTTGTATTTATACATAATTATGCAAGAATTCCTGAAATTACAACACTACAACTTGACATCAGACATAGGAGGATAAAATCCCACCAAAAATTTGAATTAATTTTAATTTTGGGTCACAGGGACTCATTCACCTAAGGTGGTGAATGAGTCCCATTAGTCATAATTTATGGGACCATTTTTAAAAATGCTTAGAAAGGTGTGAAACCAGCTTCGAGACCCAAAAACCTTGGTGGGACTCATTCACCCAAGGTGGCGAATGAGTCCTAGATCACTAAATCTAGGCCATACAATCTGAAAACACCTGAATTATGATTGGATGTTGATTTGTGTTGGGATTATCCTCAAAAATATGTATTAAGTGAGGCTTGCAGATGCAAAACAAGGCCAATTAAAGCATAAAGAATTCCAATTATTAATGACAACACTAGAAAAGTGTGAAAGTGTGTTACAACTCTTTACAACACCTTAGATAAGACATGATTAAGGTACAATTTGGTTAAAAAGAGGTTTATTAGGTATAGTTAATTAATAAAACCTTAGAAAAGTGTGAGAGTGTGTTCCAACACTTCACAACACTTTAGCAAGGTACCATTTAAATTCAATAGTTCACAAGGGCCCAAGACCTAATGTGAGTGTGTTATTTACACATTACAACACCAAGTCAAGGCATCATTAGGCTCAATTTTACAAGGAATGCCTAAACAAGTTTGAAAATGTTATCAACAACATTTTTAGACACTACATCTTGTTCCTCCTAAGGGAATAAATTTGGTTCAGTGCAAGTGGGTGTACCATACCAAGTTTACAACCAATGGTTCTATTGATAAGTACAAGGCTTGTCTTATGGCTAAGGTGTTTTCTTAGGTTGCGGGAATTGACTATTTAGAGACCTTTGTTCCTATCGTCAAGATGGATTCCAATTGTCTTGTACTTTCTATTGTTGGATCTCAAGGTTGGTTAGTGTATCAAATGGATGTGAAGAGTGCTTTCATGCATGGTGATATTTAGGAGGAGATCTATATGGATCAACCACTAGGCTTTGTGTATGACCCTTCACTTGTTTATAAGCTTCGACGCTCATTGTATGGTCTCAAACAATCCCCTCAAGCTTGGTATGAGAAGATGGATAGCTTTTTGCTTGCTTATGGATTCAGTAGATGTCACTCTGACCCTGCCACTAGTAGAATTTGGAAAATAAATGACTAGGTGACTAAAATTTTAGTCACAACAACTAAAAATGACTAAATTCTACTCATTTATTGCAACACAACTATAAATGAGTAAATAAATGACTAATTTGGTCATTGGGTAAAAAATTATTTAATCAGAGTACAAATTAGACAAAATTTTAAAAAATATTAGAGAAATGATTGGTGGGAGTGTATTGGCACGAATATTGCCTTTTGTAATTTTTTGATCAATTAAAATATGATTTTTTTATAAATTAATTTAATTTGATCTATATAGAAATATATTAATTATTAATTATAATAATTTCATACTTATATTTAATATTTTGTATTATATTATTTAATATTATAATAGTAATAATAACACTAATAATAATAGTAAATATAACAGTAAAAAAAATATTAAAATAATAGTAATTATATTTATAAATATATATATGTTATATTATTTACTAATATTATATATAATACAAAAATCAAATATAATAATATATAGGTTATTATTTATTTACTACTATAAATATATTTAAATACAAAAACATATAATAGTAGTTTAATACTATTATTTACCATTAGCCCGTAGCGATGATGGAGGAGCCCAATGGCGGTGTGGGGATTTACTGCAAGCCCACAGTGCACTTGAAATAGCCCCGCGGTATCGTGGGGCTATTTCAGGGCACTGCGGGCTTGCAGTAAATCCCCATAGCACCACCGTTGGGCTCCTCCATCATGCTATGGTAATTAATAGTATTAAACTACTATTATATGTTTTTGTATTTAAATATATTTATAGTAGTAAATACATAATAACCTATATATTTTTATATTTAAATAATAATACATATAATAATATAACCTATATATATTTATAAATACAATTACTATTATATTTACTATGATTATTACTATTATTTACTATAATATTTATTACTATTAGGAAAAAAAATCTCCTCTCTATACCGCTAGGCTATTTCACGTGCATTGCGAGTTAGTGGTAAATAATAGTAGTTACTACTATTATATGTTTTTGTATTTAAATATATTTATAGTAGTAAATAAATAATAACCTATATATTTTTATACTTTATTTTTGTATTATATATAATATTAGTAAATAATATAATTTATATATATTTATATTTAAATAATAATAATACAACCTATATATACTATTATATATATTTATAAATATAATTATATAATTTAATCTGTATTATATAAAATATATAATATATTAATTATATTTTGTATTAAATAAGAATATAATAGTTATTAATTAATAATTATAAATATGTTATATATATATATAAATGTGTATGTATGTATATATATGTATATATATTTATATAATAGTTTTGTTAGAGAATATAATATATAATTAATTAATAATATAATTATATAGTTATAGCTATTTTTTTATTATATTAAAAATTTAATATATACTTAATTACGTAAAACCAATACCTTGCTCTACCATACAAGCAGAATTTAAATGCAGGAAAATAGACCTTATTCTACACAAAATTAGGAGCCTTGATCAAGAGTGTATTCCATTACATAATATTTTAAAATGGTATAGAACAAGTAAAAAGAAACTTCTAAGATTTGTTTACACATTTTATATATAGCAACCTTTTCTATTATTTTCTTGCATACTAATATACCCCATTTTCTCTTGCAACAAAATATCAAACACAAGATGCATTTACAACCCACCCCATGTGTTACAGTGGCATCTCTAAAGACATGCATTCACACCGATGAATTTTTAGCTTTAGTTTTAGTTTTTTTCAGTTTTAAAAACACAATAAATCAATAGTTTGCATACTGCGAAAGAAACTTTGTTTTAAGTTTTGTTTTATTAGCTATACAGCCTATTTGTTTTCTTCAAAACTCTATAAATAGAGTTCTTTGTAATATATTTTATATACAATTTGAATATACAGTGAATTATTTTCCAACACTATTGTTTCAGTCCTTTAAGCATATTTGTTGAAATTTTATGATTGTTTCAATTTAATTTTTTCAGTGTAACATAAGAGCTTTAAAGTTTTATATATCTTTCAATCACAACAAAATTTCAATGACAACTTCTCTTGGTTTGCAATTTCATAGACTAGTTATTGTAACAACATTCTCCAAACATAGGAGTTTACATACACATCTGAAAGTATTAGTTCATAAATAACTAAATAAATGACTAAACCATGATTAAATAAATGACTACCAAATAAATGACTACCATGACTAAATAAATGACTACCTTAACTAAATAAACAACTACCATAACTAAATAGATGACTACCATGACTAAATAAATGACTAGTTAACAACAATCAATGACTAAATTAATCAATGAATAAAAAATGACTAAATAAGTGACCAAATTACAACAATCAATGACTAAATCAATGACTAAATAAGTGACCAAATTACAAGAATCAATGACTAAATATGCTACCAAATTGATCAATCAAAACAACTAATAAATGACTAAAAATGGTTTAGTCATGAATTTGGTCATATTATAAATGACTGGTAATAAACTACTAATGGTCATGTGACCAATTTTTAGCAATTTTTTTAGTCATTTATTGTTGTTTTTCTACTAATGTATAGTGTACATTCAAAGGCAATGGGGGGATCTTCTCATTCTTGTTCTCTATGTGGATGACTTGATTCTCACTAGGAGTTCTCCTGCCATGATTAAGCTCTTGATTTGCTTCAAAGATTTGGGATGGTTGATTGCAAGCCAACCCCTACTCCTTTTCAATCAAGTGTTGTGTTGTCTTCCAATTGCAATACTTCATCAATGGATGCTACTTTGTATCGGAAGTTGGTTGGAAGCTTTATGTACTTGATACATAGTCATCCTGATATTTCCTTTGCAGTTGGCCTTGTCTCCTGTTTCTCTCAAGATCCTCATGAGAGTCATTGGAAGGTAGCCAAATGCATCCTATAGTAAATTCAGGGCACTACACAGTTTGGCATTCATTACACATTAGGGGCTACTTAGATTGTGGGCTTCACTAACTCAGAATGGGTTGGTGATGTTGATGATCAAAAGTCTACTTCTAGATTTTTCTTTGGTCTTGGTTCCGGTCTGATTGCATGGTCTTGCAAGAAGAAAACTACTATTGCATTATCATCAACTGAGGCTGAGTATCAAGGTGTTGTTTTGGCTAGTCAGGAGGTTTTGTGGCTTCGAAAATTAATGGATGGGTTTGGTTTTCCTACTAATCATCCCACTACTCTTTGGTGTGATAATCAAAGTGCCGTACATATTTATCACAACCCAGTGGAGAATCCGTGCACAAAGCATATTGAGATCCACAGGCACTTCATTAGGCAGCTCATTCAGGAGGGTGTTTTTAGTTTGGAGTATTTTCCTACGGAGCAATAGGTTGCAAACATCTTCGCTAAACCTTTGGCATCTCCTTGCTATCTTTTGTTGTGATTGATGTTAGGGGTGAAGGAAGTTGTCCTTGGGGGGTCTCGATGAGTCATCCTTCCTTCTTTCTCTCTTTTCTATTTTTCTCTCTTTTGGAGGGGTTTTTTCCCACAAGGTTTTTCTCCTTGATGCAGGAGCATCCAGTGGTGTAAGGGCAATCCTACATCACCCAAAAAAAAGAGTTTCATTTCATGTTGGTAGTTTCTTAGATGTTTTTGCATTTTTGGATACCCTTTTCATCATAATGTAATTCCCAACTTACGGTTTTTTTTTTATTCCTAGGTTGAAAGATATTGCAGTTTGTCTCCTAGAATTGCATCTGAAAACCTTCCAGGTTAGATTTGAAGCACTAAATGGTCCCGAAATGGCCACGAAACTTGCTAAAATGGGAATAGCCAAAATTTGAGCACATTCTTAACTCTGAGACCTTTCCAACGGTTCAAACGGTTCGAAAAACAGAGTCCTAGATCAAAAGTTATGGCTTCTGGAAGTTGGTGCACTTTCTAGAAGATACTAATTTTTTAATGTACTTTTGAAATTTGAATTTCAAGTTGTAATTTTCAACACTAGACCACCAATAATTCAAATTTTAATGTTGTTTTGACTCCAAACTAAAAAGGGAGCTCTATTTATGGGTGGGTTTCTAATTTTTGTGTATCTTTTTGGGGGACAAGTTCGCATACTGCGAAAAGGGGTTTTCCTGTAATTTTGTAGTTTGCATATTTCCAAAACTTGAGGATATTAGATCCTCTGCATGTAAGAAGATCATTTTCAGAATAATAAAAAAACATTCTTTGTTTGGTGTGTTAATTTTTTGTCTCAGGTTGCACCCTCGTCAGGTGGTATCAGAGCAAGGTTTCTTGAGTGTGTTGACAGATCCCTGATCATGAGGTAGTTTGCACCAGGACCATGGTTGTGGGTCGAGGTCAAGAAAGATGCCTCCAAGAGTGATGCTTGGTAGGCGTGGTGGTGCCAGAGGTAGTCAAGGTGGTAGAAATGCTGGTGGAAGAGATCCACTAGCAGCTGAGGGTTTCAGAGCCCTCTAGAGACAGATTAATGCATTGTAGGAGCAGATGAGAAGAGGGTTAAACCTGAGAAGGAGAGAAGAAAGTGAGGATGAAGAAGAGGAGGAAGATTTAGATGTAAAAGAGGAAGAAGAAACAATTGATCAAGACCAAATGCAACTGATAAGGGCCATTTCGGAGATAAGGAAAAGACCTAGAGCAAAAGTCCCTAGTTATTCCAAAAGTCTGAACTCGAAAGAGTTGATCAACTGGATCAATGAGTTGGAAGAATATTTTGAGTATGAGGAGATAGAGGACCCAAATCAGGTCAAGTTTGCAAAAATGAAGCTGAAGGGCCATGCCAGTATTTGGTCGAAAGAGGTCCAGTTGAGAGAAACTGAAGAGGAAAAGGCAAGATCACTAGATGGGATCGCATGGTGGAGAAACTAAAAAAATAGTTCATACCAATGGACTACAAGCTAGATCCGCTGAAGAAATTGCAACAGTTGAAGCAAGGAAGAAATTTTTTGAAAGAATACATTGAAGACTTTCATAAGATGATCATCAAAACAAGTCATATAGAGGCTAGGAAGGAGATGGTAGCCTGATATCTTAATGGGTTACGGTCGAGCATTCAAGAGGAGATAAGCCTGGTCAAAATGACCACCATTGAGGATGCATACCAATTTGCTCTGAAAGTTGAAGAAAAGCTGAACAAAAGATTTGATAGAAAGAGAAAAGGACAAGGAGGTCAGAGCGGAAAGGGCAATGGAAAATCTTCTAGAAGCCGAAATGATGATGAGAAGAAAGATGAAGATGTGGGTACCAATTGAAACTAGAAGAATGATAACTTCTACCACCCTCGTGATCAAAACAATGGTGATCAAAGAGGTAGAGGATGAGGGAAGTCTGGACAAGGATCCGAAAGAGGTGGTTTCAGAGGAATGGGTTTCCAATGGGGTGAAGGACATCGAGCCTATGAATGTCCAAAACATCAAGGAAGGGTAGAAAAAAGGCCGAAAGGTCGTGGAAGGGTTGCACATGCAGATGAGGAGGCTCAATCTGAACATTCAGATGATGTTGAAAGGGGAGAAGCCCTAGTGATTAGAAGAGCACTGGTGACTGAAGAGAAGGAACCCAAACAAAGGAAGAATCTATTTTGCACAAGGTGCAAATGTGAAGGAAAATGTTGTGATGTCATCAATTGACAGTGGGAGCACTGATAATCTGGTGTCAGAGGAGATGGTTACAAAGTTGAAGTTGAAGAGGGAAAGACATCCACATCTGTATCGGATTGCCCAATTGCAAAAGGACCACAAATTTCTAGGCAATGAGCAGTGCCTAGTGAAGTTCAAGATCGGGAGCTACCATGACGAGGTACTCTATGATATCATCCCCATGGATGCATGTCACATGTTGTTGGGGAGGCCATGGCAGTTCAACAGGCGAGCTATACATGAAGGCCATGCAAACACTTATTCCCTGACGAAGGATGGGGTTCATCACAAGTTGAAACCCCTGAATGATTCCAAAGAAAGGGTATGCAGTAGTGCTAGAATCTGTTATGTTGATGGAAGAATTTTTTTAGAAAGTATGAAGCATGAGTGTGTGTGCTATGCATTGATTCCTAGAATGGGTAAGGAGGATAGTGAGAAAGTTCCAATAGAAGTTTCTGGGTTGTTGGATGAGTTTCAGGATATTGTTTTTGATAACATACCAGAGGGTTTACCACCAGTGAGGAAGATCACTCATCATATTGATTTGATCCCTAGAGCTAGTTTGCCAAATAAGGTAGCTCACAAAATGACTCTGGTAGAAAATGAGGAGTTAAATGGACAAGTTCAGGAGTTCTTAAGAAAGGGTTTGATTTGAGAGAGCTTGAGCCCATGTGCAGTACCTGCAATACTAGCACCATACAAGGATGGGGAGTGGAGGATGAGTACAAACTCTCGAGCCATAAACAAGATGAAAATCAAGTACAGATTTCCTTTGCCAAGGATGGATGACCTGATGGACTGTTTGAGTGGAGCTTAGTACTTCACAAAGATTGATCTAAAGAGTGGTTATCACCAGATCCAAATTCGAGAGGGAGATGAATGGAAGACTACCTTCAAGACTAAATAGGGCCTATATGAGTGGTTAGTCATGCCTTTTGGGCTAACCAATGCATCAAGCACATTCATGCGGCTCATGAATGAGGTACTGAAAGAGTTTCTTAGAAGTTTTGTTATTGTGTATTTAGATGATATTTTGATTTTCAATAGGACTTTGGATGAACATTTTATGCATATTCGGAGAGCCTTTGAGAAGTTAAGAGAGGAGAAATTGTTGATTAATTTGAAGAAGTGTAATTTTGTGAAGAAGGAGCTAGTGTACTTAGGGTTTGTTGTCTCCGTAGAAGGTCTCAAGATGGACCCAGAGAAGGTGAAGGCTATTCTGGAATGGCCTACCCTAAGAACTGCTAATAAGGTGAGATATTTCCATGGTTTGGCTAGTTTTTACAGAAAGTTCATTAGAAACTTCAGTAGTATTTGTGCACCCTTGACTGAAACAATGAGAGGGGATAGAAAAGAGTTCTAGTGGAGCACTGGAGCAATTAAAATTTTCAAACTGTTGAAACAGAAGGTGACAGAGAAGCCTATTCTAGCCCTCCCAAATTTCAATAAGATGTTTTAGGTGGATTGTGATGCCAGTGGTTGTGACATTGGAGCAGTGTTGAGCCAAGAAGGTAAGCCCATTGCCTATTTTAGTGAAAAGTTAAATGATGCCAAGAGAAAGTATTATATATATGATTAGGAATTTTATGTAATAGCTCAAGCACTAAAGAAATGGAGGCATTATATGTTGCCAAAGGAATTTGTTTTGTTTACTGATTATATAGCATTACAGTATCTGAATAGTCAAGGAAAATTAGATTAGAGGCATATGAAATAGGTAGAATTTTTGCAAAGCTATACCTTTGTTCTAAAACATAGGAGTGGGAGGTCAAATATGGTTGTAGATGCCTTAAGTAGGAGGAAAACATTGATGACAGAGATGTAGATTGAAGTGGTTGGGTTCAATGAACTCAAAACATTGTATCTAGAAGATCCTGATTTTGTAGAGGCTTGGAAAGCTTGCAAGGAGCCTGTTACAATGGATAGGACAAGGTGGCTAGATTTCATAAATCAGGATGTCATGTTGTTTAAGGGAAGCCAATTGTGCATTCCGAGGAGTTCCATGAGAGAGAACTAATTAAGGATAAGCATAATGGAGGAATGGTAGGACTTTTTTGTAGGGATAAGACCATTGCCATTATCAGTGAGCATTATTATTGGCCTCAGTTGTCACAAGATGTAAAGAAGGGTATGTGCAGGATCATGATGGGCCAAAAAGTGGCAATATGATGGGTATGTGGTTGACGACTTTTTTTTACCCAAAATTGATGAAACGAATAGGGTTTTTAAAGGAGATTCTTAGCTTTCCACTAATATAAATTATGATTTACTTTGAATTTAATAAGTAATTATTATTCATTTTCTATTCAAATTATTACTAAAGTCCTGATTGATAGACTGATTGAAAAACATCTATAGCTTTCAAATGGTATCACATTTTTTGAATCCAAAACATGTGTCACATTCTATGCTTCGCATATTATAGGATTAAAAAAAGAAAAAATGAATTTCATGAAGTTTTGACCAAGTTAAGGTGGTCGTGACATACTAGTTTTAATATTTTTTAAAATTTGTAATAAAAAATCATAATTAATTACTTAGAAAAAATTACAAAAAATATGCATCACATTGGTACATAAGTCCTCTACTTATATTTAAAATATTATAAAAAAATATTATCATTTTATTGTGGTTAGGGTGGTCAAACAAACACCTACTTATTTTTTCCCTGAAATTTAAGTACTATTACATTGAAATTTCAAATTTTCACCAAATAGATTTCTTTTTTTTAAAACAAACCTAGTAGTTTAGAAACTACATTCAATTTTCTACAGATTTTATTCTTACATATTTTTGAAATAATATAGATAATTTATTCAAATTTTTACGTCAAGTTGCCTAACTCTAATTTTTCTGATTTTTTTGCCACTTAAGGGCCTATTTTTTCCTTGATGATCCTGCACATACCCAAAAGTATGTACAAAGTTGCAAGGTATGTCAGATGGCTAAAGAAGTGAGCCAAAATATAGGGTTATATCAGCCCTTACCTATACCAGAGAAGCCGTGGGAGGATATAAATATGGATTTTGTTCTTGGTTTGCCAAGGACATAAAGAGGGAATGATTCAGTATTTGTGGTGGTTGACAGGTTTTAAAAAATGGCACATTTCATTCTGTGTCAGAAAACCCATGATGCAGTCCACATTGCTAACTTGTTCTTAAAAGAGGTGGTGTGACTACATGGTGTACCAAAGAGTATTGTCTCAGATCATGACACCAAATTTGTGGGATACTTTGGAAGACCTTGTGGAAGAAGTTGAGAACGGAGTTGAAGTTTAGTTCTGCACACCATCCACAAACAAATGGGTAGACGAAGGTTGTGAACATGAATCTGGGTAACCTACTGAGATGCTTGGTAGGAGATAAACCCAAGGGATGAGACTTGATCTTACCCTAGGAAAAATTTTCTTATGACAATTCTGTCAACAAAAGCACTAGTAGATCACCATTCCAGATTGTGTATGGAGGCAGCCCTAGAACAACTCCAAAATTGAGGAAGATGGACCAAGAGAAGAAGATAGGTGTCATAGCCGAAGATTTTGCAGAACACATCAAGGATATACATGAGAAGGTAAAAGAACATATTAACAAGATGAATCTATAGTATAAGGCCAAGGCAGATCAGAAAATAAGGAATAAGAAATTTCAGATTAGTGATGAAGTAATGGTCCACTTGAGGAAAGAAAGGTTTCCAGTGGGAACCTATAACAAATTGAAGATAAAGAAATTTGGTCCTTGCAATATTTTGAAGAAGCATGATTTAGGGAATGCATATGAAGTAGAGTTTCCAGATGGAGTCAACATTTCCCCTGTGTTCAACATTTCAAATTTGAAAGAGTATCATGAAGGTGGCATAGAGGATGCACCAACAATAGGGCAGTATGAAATTCCAACACCTACTTCAGAGAAGGAGGAGATTGAAGCAATCCTGGATAGCCATGTGGGAAGGAGTACTAGAAACATACAATATGAAGAATATCTGGTGAAATGGAGAGGAAGACCTGTGGAGGAATCATCTTGGCTATCTAAGGTAGAGGCTGACCATTTGGGTTTTTCTCAACCATCTAAGACATGATGGGATCACTTCTCAAACTACCCTGGGTGTCTGATGCAGGAGCATCCAATGGTGTAAGGGAAATCCTACATCACCCAAAAAAAGAGTTTCATTTCATGTTGGTAGTTTCTTAGATTTTTTTTTTGCATTTCTGGATACCCTTTTCGTCATAATGTAATTCCCAACTTATAGTTTTTCTTTTCTATTCTTGGGTTGAAAGATATTGTAGTTTTAGTCTCCCAGAATTGCACCTGAAAACATTCCAGGTCAGATTTGAGGCACTAAATGGTCTCGAAACATCCTTGAAACTTGTCAGAATCAGCATAGCCAATTTTGAGCACATTCTTGACTCTGAGACCTTTCCAACGGTTCAAATGGTTAAAAAAATGAAGTCCCAGATCAAAAGTTATGGCTTCTAAAAGTTGGCGCACTTTCTAGAAGATACTAATTTTTTAATATACTTTTGAAATTTTAATTTCAAGTTGTAATTTTCGGCCCCAGACCACCAATAATTCAAATTTGAATGTTGTTTTGGCTCCAAACTAAAAAGGGAGCTCTATTTATGGGTGGGTTTCTAATTTTTGTGTAGCTTTTTGGGGGACAAGTTCACATACTACGAAAAGGGGTTTTCCTATAATTCTATAGTTTGTATATTTCTAGAACTTGAGGATATCATATCCTTTGCATGTAAGAAGATCATTTTCAAAATAATCAAATAACATTCTTTGTTTGGTGTGTTAATTTTTTGTGTCTTGGGTTGTGCCCTCATCAGTCCTTTTCTCCAATTGTGAGAGATTTTTATTTTGTATTGTAGTTGTGCATGGGTACCTAACATGGCCATGTTTCTGGGACCAATCTTGCATCTTATTTTTCTTTTATAGTTTCCCCAGGTTGCACTTAAGGGGGGGTGTTAGAGTGAATGGTTTTTTACAGTTCACATTTCTTAAGTTAAGGGTAGTTTTTCTTTTAATAATTATAACTATATTTTTCAATTTCCTTCCCGCACTAGATTTCTCATGCCTTTATAAGGCATGTTGTGTACATTAATTTTCATCTCAATTCATTCTTTTGCACTCTTGGTGAAATAGCCTCTTGGTGTATTGCTTCTCTTTTCGTGAAGGTGTTGTCTTGGTTTGTAGATGCTCCTAGAAGCTTGCTCCAACAGATAGCCTACGAGAGCAGGTCTCTAGTATGTACCCCATCCTCAGTGATTTTTAATTTTTCCATTTTTGCATCGATTTTAGGGCCTAAAAATAGGTTAACAATTGCAATGCAAGATTCTATTTTGTAACTACGATAGTGAGTGATAGAAATGACCCCAATATGCTGAAATTGCAAATTCTATGACATAATTATGGAGTTTGGTTGTGTAAGTGATTTGTGGCACTGTAGTTGCTTTATAGCAACACATTTGTGTTATGTGACACAATTAGGTATGTGTAGGATCATGATGGACCAAAAAGTGGTGATATGATGGGTATGTGTAGGGTATGTGGCTGAGGAATTTTTTTACCCAAAATTGATGAAATGAAAAGGGTTTTTAAAGGAGATTCTCAACTTTCCACCAATATAAATTATGCTTTACTTTGAATTTAATAAACAATTATTCATTTTCTATTTGAATTACGACTAAAGTCCTAAGGGTAAGTGCACCAAGATGGTCGCACTTTTGTGGCCAAAAAAGAAAAAAAGGCCAAAACGTGTTCGCGTTATTTGTTTTTAAAAGAAAAAAAAAAGCAACTCCAAATATCATTTTTTATTTCCTTTTTGCTGTGTTTTAGCTCCGCCCGTGGCCAAAAACCCTGTTATACACGCTCGCATTTTTGGAGAGGTGATTTCTTCAAAATTCATCAAGAGCAATTGGATTTCTTCACAAATATGGTGCCACGACGACGAAGAGATGCAAGAGGTAAGTATTGTTTGGTATTTGTTTTGAATTTGTTAGTTTTAAATTGATTTTGTTTGTTTTAGTTTAGAAATGAATGTTTTTTTTAATTTGTAGGAAATCCTCAACAAGAGGAGGAAAATCCTCAACCAAATCAGCCTCAACCACAAAATCAACCTCCCCCACCATTCTCTCAATACCCTCCTGGCACTCAAGAAAATTTGAGGAGTGAAATTGAAAACAATAGAAAAGAAGTTGAGGATCTTATTAGTAGGTTGAGTGATCAAAATTCTTCAACCACAGAAAGAATACATCTAGCAGATTCATTGAAGGATTTTCTAAAAAATGTGGATGCAATTACCCAACAAATATCTAGATGGAAAAATAGGAGGCAAACATCGAGGGCATATTATGCAGACAAATTATCATATAAACAAGTTAAAGATTTAAAGATTACTAAAGGCAATTTGTGCTCTCTATTCACTGACCCTAGAACAAATCAAAATCTCACCCTCAATGCAAAGAGGTTTCCTATCCATTGGTGCCACCACGTAGAGATTAGGAACCGTTTTTATGACAGATGGTATATGGTCTTTGATTACCCACCGTGCAATAACTGTGAAGTCCCCCAATATTTTCTTAGGAAATTATACTGTGAGTTTGTATTGAACCAAATCCTAAATTATTTTAATATGAGGGAGTTTTAGGGGAGAGGTGGGGGGTCAGCACAGGATAGGCCCGGTGCACAGCCGGATCCTACACGACAGGGGAGACGAACTCTCGCTAGGCCGCCTCATGAGCAGATTGCGATGCCGATAGTTGCAAAGGAGAGTGCTGATGTAGAGACTTTGCAGGCGATCACATCCTTGACTCAGAGTGTCATCCACCACACTAGCCCCATTGTTCAGTGCAATCCAGGGGAGTCTTCAGGTGGTGGCCTTCGAGGCCATGTGTGTCAATCTTGTGGAGCCACTTGTTCGTATGACCCTACCGGCCCTCAGGAGGGTGCTACGCAGGATCCATATGCTTCTACGCAGCCTGATCCATATGCATCTATGGGGATGGAGAGGGCAGCTGACATTCTGCATGATGCATATGGTATTGGCAGTCAGGTAAAATTGAACATGTTCATTGAATTTAGTTTATTAAATTTTGATTGTGAAATGAAAGATTAACTAATTTAGTTTTATTATTTTAATAAAATTGTAGGGTCATAGTGTTGACCCTGGGTACACCAGTCAATCTACTTATTTTTGCAATACACCTATTAGTGGGGTATGTAAAGTTAGTAAACAATTATAAATTTATTACATGTGTTAATAACATTGTTTTACAAATGGTATTTTAATATGTGATTTTGGATGTTGAACAAGGTGTTGTTGGAGGTTTCAAGGAAACACCTCCGAGTGCGAGTAGATTTTCTCAAACTTTCACTGAGGTAATATAGAATAAAGAGAACTTAAAGTTAATGAATTCTAAGTTTAATCTAGATTTGTGTATATATAGTCATAAGAGTATATGGGTTCAAAAGGTTATTATTTGAAATCTTTTAAGAATGGTCCTACCATGATTGTTTGTCTTAGAATTCCTACACTAGCAAGCTATATATAATAAAAATTTAACATGGAACTGACAAAGGTAGAGCTACATTCTATTCCATCCTATATAATTTTTTGTGATGTCAACGTAACCAAGAATAAGACTATGGATGTCCTACATGATGTTAATGTAACCAAAAATAAAACTTCTATCCTCGACCCTATCTATCAACCAAGACTCCTTCAATATCTCCTAGATGCTTGGAGATGCTTAAGACTAGGTCAAAATACCCTATATTCTCTTAATTTGTTGCATAGCTCATCAAGTTTCCCATATGTTCTCTAACTAATCATGATTGCATGGAAAGAAGTTATAAGTACTCATTAAACTCTCAACTATTGGAGCCTCCTCAAACTTTCCCATAGGACGTGGAAAATGCTTAGAAATGATTAAATTCCTAATGGGGTGTGGGAGATCTTTTAGGGAAAACATTTGACACTAATTTGATCCATTGAATTCTTCTTCATTCTTATATATTCCTCAAATATACCTTGCAATACCCTATCATACCTAAATCTACTACATTCATGTCCTTGTTAGCTAGCATGGAGGTGATATAGTATGGTCCATGAATTTTTATGTCTTCTTTTATCATTTTTCTATACAGTCCTCTTTTATCTCACTACTACGTCCTCACATAAAAAGAAAAGAAAAACATTACTTCTTTTTCTCATCTAAGGCCCTAAGGTTTTAAACCCCTTAGATGCAAGGATTCAAAGCACATCAACCATGTGGTACAAATGACTAAATCCCAAAGACGATAGATGTAGCAATGAAAGAGTTTGGAAAGGTAGAGAGAGCTACACTGGTGACTCAGGAGAAACTTCAGCTTTCAAAAACAAAGCCAATTAGGCTAGTAGACATGTGGATCAGGACAACATTTGGTGGAAGAGGAAGAAAGATGACTAGAACTCCTCGAGGCCCACTCA
>VDFB02338843.1:0-17184 GCA_007258455.2 Sequoia sempervirens | reverse complement strand
GAGAGACAAGGAAAGAGAAAGATCACTTCATGGGAAAGGATGAAGGCTAAAATGAAAGGTAAATTTCCCCCTTGTGATTACAATGTTCAATTACTTAAAAAGTTGCAAAATCTTAGACAAAAAGATTTGGATGTGCAATCATATACTAAAGAATTTTATAAGTTGAGCATAAGAACTAAGCATGAAGAAGATGAAGATGAAATGGTTGCTTGGTACTTGAATGGATTGAGGTACAACATCTAGGATGAGATTAGCATTTTGGCACCTAAATTAGTTGAACAATTCTTTCAAATGGCAATGGGGGCATAAGAAAAGTTAAAGAGGAGACAAGAGAAGGCATCAAGAGGAAGAGGCAACACTTCTAGAGGAAGAGGATTCAATCCTAATTCAAAGGAAAAGAATGAGAGTCAAGGGGATGACAAGAAGGACCAGGAGCAATATGATTTTAGATGTGGATGGAGAGGCACAAGAGGTAGATTTGGAGGAGGAAGGAATTCCATCAAATGCATTTTCAAGAAGATGCTACACTTGCAACCAGCCTGGACATCCATCCTTCAAGTGTCCTGAAAGGCAAGGTTCAAGCTCTCATGGAGGAGAAAGGAGGAATCAACTAGTGCATGAATATGAAGAGAGTGTGACTTCACCTATCATTAATCTCACATTATAAGTTGGAGAGAGTTTGATGATTAGAAGAGCATTGCTCAAGGTGTCAATTCCTGAAGAACCCCTACAAAGGAAAGCACTCTTCAGAATCAATTGCAAAGTACAAGGTAAGGTATGTAGGATGGTAGTGGACTCAGGTTCAACTGAAAACATGGTTTCTTGTGAAATGGTGAATAAACTCAATTTGAAAAGAATCCCTCATGATTTTCCCTACAAGGTCTCTTGGTTAAGCAATGGTCAATCATTGATAGTGAATGAGCAAGCTATGGTATATTTTCAAATAGGTGAGTATAAGGATAGTGTTCTTTGTGATATTTTTCCAATGGACTACTGTCAAATAATCCTTGGAAGGCCATGGCAGTATGATAGGAGTGCCATCTATGATGGGAAAGCAAACAAATACACAATCATGAAAGATAGACAAAAGATTGTTTTGACTCCCTGGATAGGGGATGAGAAAGGTAAGGAAAAAATCATCATGTGTGGGATGAAAGAGCCTATAAAGTTTGTGAAAGAAAGAAGCATGGTAGATACTAGTGTTTTTTTGAAGACTAACAATGTAGGAGCAACAAATCTAAAGGAAAATGTAGGGGTAAAGAAGGTATTGGAAAATAACATGAAGTACAGTGTGATGATAGGTAGTATTGAATGCCTTGTAGTTGAGAGCAGGGGTGAGAAACATTTTTTTTTTGCAGGTACAGTGAACAAACAACTTGATTTGATAGTGATGAAGTAAGGTAGAGGAGCAGTGAGTAAAGGACAGGAAAGACAGGGTAGAAATGAGAGTTACAAGCATGAAGGTGACAAAGAACAAAAGAGAAATCAAGGAATTTCTAACACTTGTGTTTTATGCAAGTACACGGTATCATAGACAATCCAATGTTGAGTAGAGAAATGTTAAAAAGCTGACCATAGGTCTGAGATCGGAAGCAAGGTCAAATGCTTATATGCACACATTGCAAAATGATGGAGGTTCAAGATAGTTTGCAGGTCCTGTGTACATGAACCAGTGGAGTGGGCTGATGAATCAACGGAACCTTCATGAAGCATGGAGACAGTGGAATTAAGGCCAACTCATTAGGCCTGAGTTTCTTTTAGGGGGGTTGTATGGTGCAGAGGCGCCTACTAACATGTTACAAAGTTCATTTTGGTAGCAGTCTGTCCTGAGGGACTTTAGGTGAATCTTGAAGTTCCAAGTGTTTTATCTTATTAGGTATTGAAAATAAGGTCTAAAAAGACCACTCTTTCATGTATTTAGGGGTTTTGGTGTTTTGATGGTCAAATGTGCACAAGTGCACTCATGTATCAAATTTGAAATTATAAGCCTTGGAGGAAAAAACATTAGAATTTTTAGGTCTACAGGTGGGCAAGAGTGAGGTCTTTTTGGTGTCATGGGATTGAATTCAAGGTGATTAGGAGTCATAAAGGCCTAAATGTCAATGGTTGCACAATAATGCTATTAAGTGCACAATTAAGTTGTCAAAACACTGTTTTAGGGGTAATTAGGAGTTTCGATTTTAAAAGAAAGATAAAAGGAGTTAGGCAGTTAGATGTTGATACAAAAATGTATTTAAAGCCATAAAAGGCTCGAACCAAAGTTGGTTCAATGATTTTTGAAGGATTTCATAAGAGAAACAACGTGCATTTGGCTACTACATCATAGTTTTTCCTAATTTCCAAAGCTTCTTCTCTTCTGTAGGCCCATAAAATCAAGGTGATGAATTAGAATTCTTGTATTTGTATAGAAGCATTTTTTAAGTCTCATTTGGAATAAATTTGAGTGTTTTCCATCAGGTTTTGGGAAAGAAGTCTTATTTTTTCTGAAAACTGTTTGTTGGGGCAATGAAAGCACAGTTTAAGGAAGAAAATAAAAAACCAGTCATCCCACCTACTGTAAAACTTTGTGTTTTGGTGGGATGACATATTTAATGTTTTTCTGTGTGTTCAAATGGTTGAGTAGGCTGTGGAGTCGTGGTTTTGTCATGGAGTAGTGTTCTAAGGGCTGGTAACAGTGATTTTATATGAAAAATGGTGGGTTCAAGGGTGGTTTTTGTGTCATTGATGGAAATGACTTGGGAATGGTGTGAAATGATTTTGCAGGCCCTAAACAAGTAGTTTTATGTTTTGGTTGGGCTTGGAAGGCCTTGTGAGGGTGAAATGTTGAAAACCCTAGGATTTTACATGTAAAAGGAGGGTTTGGTGAACTTACAGTCTAGAGGTCAGTTGTCTGAGTTTTGAAGAGTGAATTGGTGGTTTTGCATCATAAAAAAACTCTTTCCAAAGAGTTCTTGTAGAAACAAGAGGATCTAAGGATACTTTGTTTGGAAAAGAGGGCTAGTTCTTGTAGCCTTTTAAGTAGGGCAGTATAGTGAAACTAGGTGTTGGCCTAATGAGCCTTGAAGAATCTGATTGGAATATTGTATTGGGTCTGAGTAGATGCCTAAAAGATGTTGAGATAGGTCTTTTTGTAATTAGATTGTGTTGGGTAGTTGAGTTTCCCTATTGTGTGTTTGGGGATTGATGTCAAAGTGGCATATTTGAGAGAAGTTGTGTCAATTTGTTTCTTGGGTCTCCACCACCTCTGCATCACAAAAAATCCAAGAAGTGTTAAGTTCAATGCAACATTTAAAATAAATTCTCAAGACCTAGGTGGGACCTATACACCCAAGGTGGTGTATGGGTCCTAGATCCCTAGATCTAGAACACAACCAAAAACATTAGATGGTGATTTGTCATTTTTAAGTGTCAGAATTATCCTCAAAAAAATGCATTAAATAAGGCTCGTGGATGTAAAATAGGACCAATTAAGAGATAAATAAACCTAATTTTAATAGGGAGGTCCCAAACAAATGTGAAAATGTAAAGGTATACATTTTTCTACACTACATTTAGCTCCCACTTTAGTGAGAGGATTCACTTGTGTCAAACTCACACTAAAGTAGACAAATTCACATCAAGGGGGTCTAAGTGTACCAATGCTAGTGAGGTAGGATGATAACAATCAAGAGGGATGATCAAGCCCCCAGGATCAATATTCTATGGAAATTTAACATAGGTACAAAAGAAAATGCATTTGAATGATATATGAAGCAACAACAAGATATAGGCATACCTTGTCAAAGACATAAAGAAGAAAGAAAAATTAAAAAGAGGGGTGGATCAAGCCTCAATTGTTCTTCCGACATGATGTGGATCAAGCCTTAGTTGTTTGTCCAAAAAAAAAATTTACAAGTGGAACATGATGTCCACTATGAAAACAAAATACATGCTCACACAGGCTATTGGAATCCAGTATCCACTAGGTGATCCCCCAAAAAAGTGAGACACATACACGCACACGACCGGTATGCACCCATATAGACAAGAAAGTGGCTATGGGAAAGTCATTCCTATGGTCGGATCCCATATGTAAAAACCATACCAAAGCTATAACTCCTAATACCTTTGATAATGTACCACATAAAATGAATGACATGATCCATGAGGCAAGAAAAACTTCATATGCTAACACCCATGAAAAATAGGATGGCTCCACAGGAAAGCAAAGTGTGTTATGCTAGGTGGCCATAACAGTTATTGTAAATGAAAAATAGCATAAGGTACATTCAAAGGGGTTTTTCTTAGTTCATGTAAGGTCTTAACTTAGGGAACATCGTGCCTAATGTCTCCAAGAGAGGACCAACCAAAGAATAGAAGATTCACAACTTAGGGAATGCACTCTACTTGGAATTTCCACAAAGAGGAATATAATATGCTAAGAGAGGTCACACTCTTGAAGGAAATTAAACCTAATGTCATCACCAAGAGAAAGACACATCACATGAAGTAAGAAGACCACACAATAAAAAATGAGTTGTAATGAAATACAAAATAATAATGCCAATATATGCCCCCACTTTAAAGAAATTGCTAAACGCCATGTTGTGAACAATTACTTTAAAGTAGAAAATGATAAATTCTAACAATAAAGAGGACATGTGAGCTTATTTGGAAAGCCCTATTGCAAGTCGCATGTTTCCAAATTAAGCTATGTCATGAAAAGCGCTTGCCCCCAAAATGAAATCCCAAAATAACACATGAGGGATCCATGGATTCGAGGTCAGTATGTCTTTGCTACAATATTTTTAGAGAGATTGGAAACATCATCATTCCTGAAATACGCATGGAATGGGAAGAATGATACAAAGAGAGTGAAAGAAAAGAAAAATATTTTGGGTCAATATAGAAGCTTGACCTAAATGTCTCGATGCCTTGCGTCATCCCCAAAAGGAAAACACAAGTCAAAGAAAAGATAAAGGATAATATTTTGGGTCAACATGGAAGAGACCTAAATGTCTTGATACCTTGCATCTCCCCAAAAGGAAAACACAAGAAAAAGAAAAGATAAAAGATAATATTTTGGGTCAACATGAAGAGACCTAAATGTCTCGACACCTTATGTCATCCCCCAAAAAGAAAACAAAAGACAAAGAAAAGATAAAGGGTTTACAAAATAGAGAAGAATGTAGATACAAATAGAGGAATGTCACAAAGAGAGATACATCAAATAGAATGGTACAGGTGATCACATTACACACATGCAATCAAACACATAACATGAAAAAAGAAACAAAGACAAGACTAGTAAGGCACATGTGAGTCAACCTATTAGAAGGTCATTTGCATCATAATCTTATTCATCATATACAGAAGGAAAACAACTAGCCAAAGGGACAATATCAAGTGCAATACTAGGAGCATCACCAAGTTCAACATGTCATGAGTCACTCTTTTTAGGAAGATCATCATGATTATTATCATCTAAGCTCATGGAAGAAGAAAACAATAAATTTAAATCATTATGAACTTTTTCATCAATTTTAGAGTCTCATCATCATCTTCCAAGTTAATCACAATGGGAGGTCAAATGATAATGTCTAGAGAAGGTGCAAGTCCTTGTTGTGGTGAAAAGGGAGACTCGTTGTGTATTGCTTCACTTAAGTTTGGATGTTGATATTTTTTGTTGTTCTCTTTGTTTAACCTTCCAGCAATAGCATGATGTCTATGCCTATTCTCTCTAGTATTTTTATTTCTTTTGGTATGATTTTCAAGTTGAATTTTTGTAGGAGTGGGTTTATCAACCATAAGTTTATTTTATTCCCTTAGAGGAGGAATGGAAGGAACCATGGGTGTCTATTCAACCACTTTCTCTTTAGCTTTGTAAACTTGTTTTATCTTAGGAGGCATGATGGGATTATTTTTGTTATCTCTTGGTCATTTGTATGAGATAGGAAAAGTATCTATCTTAGGTTGGCCTTGGTTACTTAGAAGGACTTTTGGTTCAAGCATGGTTTCATCAAGGATAGGAGGCTCAATCATGGGTTGTGGTATGTTTCAAATGGATAATTTTTCTATGTGTTTTTCCTTTAAATTTTGATAGGATTGAAAAGTAAATCTTCACAAGGTCTAATAGGTTCAATAGGCTCAGGCCAAAGGAAATCCAATAAAAAATTCCCATGGGAAGAAACGGGATTAAAGCCACTATGACGCACAATAAAGATCTCATTGCCAAAGGGAAACTTAAAACTTTTACGCACAACTAATAGGACAGATTCCATGGAGTGTAGCCATGGATAACCAATATTCACATGGAATTGATCTGATGTTAGGATGATGGAGAATGAGACATCTAGTCATTTCGGTCCAAATTTTAAAGGAAGGATGATCAAACCTAATTTTGGGAAATCAAAACCATTATGCTTTTTTATCCAACTTTTGATTTATCATATATATCTTGATGGAGCTCATGCACAGGTAAGAATTCTTCAGTGATCATAGTCTCTCCACATATGAGATAAATTTGTTGATCATCAAAGCTTCAGGCTTCTAATAGTCTTATGTGAAATTCAAAGGAGGGGACCACTTTTCGCCTAATGAATACAGTTTAGGATTTTATATAGAAAGTCTAATTCTTCTTCAGTTTGGAAGAAAAGGGTAGGAAGGAAATGTAAATATAAAACATAAAATGGTGATGCTACTAATGCTCTTACAACATTTCAAACCTAACTATTCCTTTGATTGATATTGTAATAAGGCCCAAGAGGCAACCTTTGTGGTGTTATAGGTCCTAAGATGTTTTTCATTTTTCATATATTGTAAAAATTGTCAAAAGTGAAAAATTAGGTAGATGAAGTGTCATTAAGGTGTTTTGTTAACAAAATAATCAAAAGGTGGTTGAAAATAGTTGGTTTTGGTTGAAAATGTATAAATAAACCCTCCAAAACTCAAATTGGGGGATTGAGACATCATTTTTAAGTTTGATAAATGACAACCTAAAGTTTTGTGGAAATATCTCTATTTCTAGTTTCTCTAATTATTTTGTCTCATTGAATTTTATCGAGTTTTGTGGCAAGAGGACTATTTTGGTGAGATCATGACTTAACAATATTGTGCAAATTCTACGCCTAAAAGTGTGATGGCAATGAATGTAAATTCTATATTTTGATCTGAAACCCATTATATTTTTTCCACAAGCATCTACTTCATTTGTTTCCAATTATCATCAAATTTAATTAATATTTGAATAAGTTATGAACATTTTTGTGAGGGCAGGTCTGAACCCTACCTAGGGTTTGCAGCTTTGGGAAAAATATAATAACTTTCATTTACACCATTGGATCTTCATACGAATTTGAAGAAGAGTATATAACTATGTTTTCTTAAATCTCACCAGAGAGATTTTATTTTAGTATTTTTTTGTAGAAGTTATTAATGACTAGTCATAGCACTAAATCTGTGGGTTGTCAGAGTTATGTTTCAATGTGATACACAATGCCTAATAGCATGTGTGTTATACAAAGGTTGTTTTGGATTATTATTGAAGGTTTGTGTGAGGTGTTGTTGAACCTAGATCTGCATCAAATTGGCATTAGAGCCTAGAAAAAATATGGGCTAGTGAAGTTTGTTGGTTTTGTGTTGGTGTTTGTGGTAGGTTGTGTGTTGTGCAAAGTTGAGAAAGGAACTTGATTGCCTGTGTGGCAGTGAAGTGGGAAGCAAGGAGACTTGCTTGTGGGAAATGGATTTGTTGAAAATATTGGAAAGATATTTTTAGGCTGAGGATTCACAAAGGAAGAAGAAGAAAAAAAAGAGGAAAAAAGAGTTGAGAAAGATGGAGAGAAAGAAGGAAAGACAAATAGAGTTTGAGAAAGCTATGGAAGAGATAAGCCAAAGGTTGGAAAGATTAGACAAAGAACACCAACTTCTTAAGAAAGCACTAAGGAGTTGGAATATACCATTGTCAAATAGATTAAGATGGCCTCTAAAGAAGATTATTAAGAAGCAAAGAAAAAAAAAGGCAGAAAATTCAGTCAAAGATGAAGAATAATACTTATGGGCACACTATGCAGCTATTGAAAAAGAATGGGATAGTAAGGTTGGTGATGGGCATGTCAAACAAGAGGAAGAGGAACTCATCAAGGTGGAAGAAGACAAGGACATTGAGGTTGCAAGTGAATTGGTTTCAATATTGGATAAGTTAGTTATGGGTGAAGAGGAATTTGAAGTACAAGAAGACAAGGAGGAGACCTCAAAGTCTATATATTTTGTTTCTAATTTTTCTTTGGACTATGTATGTGTAGGTTATGAAGGAAAAAGTGAAGGATATGATGATATGATAGAGTTTTGGGACTTCCAAGTTGCAAGGATGATTGATAAAAGAAGGCATAAGAAGAAAAAAAGGAATACAATACAAAATCTAATTGAAAAGACAAATGACAAGGTGCAAAGTAACTGGAAGACCAGGAAAAAGACAATTCAAAGGGGCTTGAATTCTTTTTCCCTCGGGAGTTTGGTGCAGGAGAACCTATTTGATCACATGCCTCCATGAGGCCATATTGAGTAATTTTTTTCATTTTAATGTTTTTTATATTGTAATAAGGCTCAAGAGGCCACCTTTGTGGTGTTATAGGTCCTAGGATGTTGTTCATTTCTCATATATTGTAAAAATTGTCAAAAGTGCAAAATTAGGTAGATGAAGTGTCATTAAGGTGTTTTGTCAAAAAACTAATCAATGTGGTTGAAAATGGTTGGTTTTGGTTGAAAATATATAAATAAACCCTCCAAAACTCGAATTGGGGGTTGGAGACATCATTTTTGAAGTTTGATAAATGACAACCTCAAGTTTTGTGTGCATTTTCTGATTTTTACATTGTTACCAGGCTGAAGTTGTGTTTTGTACGGACTTTTATGGGATCAAATAATGGATTATGATATATGGATGGAAATATCTCTGTTTCTAGTTTCCAATTATTTTTGTCTCATTGAATTTTATTGAGTTTTGTGGCAGATATGACTATTTTGGTGAGACTGTCTATTCTAACAATATTGTGCAGAATTTACAGTCTAAAAAAGTGTGATGGTACAGAATGTAAAGTCTATATTTTGGATCTAAAACCCATTATATTTTTTTTCCATTTGAATCTACTTTCATTTCTTTCAAGTCTCATCAAATTTCATTAAGATTTGAATAAGCTATGACCATTTTTGTGAGGGCAGGTCTGAACCCTACCTAGGGTTTGCATTTTTGGGAAAAATACAATAACTTTCATCTCCACCATTGGATCTTCATAAAAATTGGAAGAGAATTCTATAGCTATGTTTTCTTCAATCTCACCAGAGATATTTTCTTCAATATTTGTTTTGTAGAAGTTATTAATGACTGTTCATTGCACTAAATTGTGGGCTGTCATAGTTATGTTTCCAATGTGATATACAATGCCTAATAGCATGCATTATACAAATATTGTTTTGGATTATTATTTAAGGTTTGTGTGAGGTGTTTATTAATCCTCCTAGATTTTCATAAAAAATCACTACATAAGGTGGTATAAGCGGAAACATGGTTAGAAGGATCTCCTTTCCCTCCATATTTCTCAAACCTAGGAATCTCTATACCTTGTGGTATTGGCATTCTTAATATCTCCAAGGATAAGGGATTTATTTTGACATAGTATGAAGGTTGGCCATTTTTATTTTGGTTTATGGTGGAAATTTATCATTGAAGGGATGGAACATTTTGTAAGATTTGGTTAAGGATTGCATTATTGGTTGTGTTTTGGGATGGAGGTGAATATAGTGGAGGTGTATATGTGTTTGATGGGCAAGTGAATGGAACACTTATGTGAGGTAAAGTAGTAGGAGATATGATGTGATACGCCACAAAGGTACAAGGATTGCTAGTGGAAATACCCAAGGTAGGAATGACATTACTAGTAGGTTGCATCATTGTGGTAACTTGAGGGCTAATGTAGGTAGGAATAGAGGCAATGATTTTAGGAGGAGGAATTTGGGTTCCTCCTTGACTTTGAGCATTTTTTGAGGTTTGACCACAATTAGTTGTTGAGTTAAGATGTTTTCCCAAAAATTTTAGCTAGGTTACATGCAATCTCTATTCCTTTTTCACTTTCAATCATGTGGTGTACATTATCTATGGTAGGAATAGCTGTGTTGAAATTCTTTTTAGTACTCACTTGGTTTTGTAGGTTTTCCAATTCTTCATGGATTTGGATTAGGTTTTCTTGAGGGACACTAGCAACCATTGTTTCAACACTTGTCACATTACTTGAAGCGAAAGAGTTTTCAAGGGTATGGTCCATACCTAGTGAACTAGTGTCAATATTATGAGTGAAAGAGCTAGATAACCCTAGATCCATGACGAGTGTGTTATCACGAGATGACATGAGTCTCAAACTATGTATAACTATAGTATTAGCAATAGAACACCAATTTGTAAAGCTCATGCAAATGATAATCAATGAATGCAAGATAAATGCAATGGACATAAGATAAATGATATGCTTTAATTCTAATTCTCATGTTTTAAAATGCACTTGAAATGAAACCAAATTAAGCTAGATCTAATGAAATGAATGAAAGAGGAACTCAAAAAATTGGAATAGAGATCTAATAACAAAAAACATAAGCACATAATTGAAGTTTTAAATGTTGTAAAATGCAAATTCAAACCTGATTCGGGACTAAATTTCCCAAATGGGTGAATGAATCCTAGTTAGGTTTTCTAGAAGGTTCAAATAGTGAAAAAAAGACAACACAAATTTCCCAGAAATCTAGAAAACCACCTATACAAGGACTAAACCGCCCAGGTGGGCAAATGAGTCCCAGATTAGGGGTTTTAAACCAAATTTAACAAATTCCAAGTTGATATTAAGGTTTCTAATCATTGTGTTCAAATCATTGTGTCCAAGTATAATTTTCTAATGAAATTCAATGATGCAAGATGCAAAAATGCAACCTATATGCACTTTTCACTAATGCAATATTTAGTAGCCCTAAATGCAATTCAACTAATGCAAATCTAATGAAAAGTTAATGAAAACTAGATTTGGGACTTATAGTGTTCTCCAAATCAAAAATTTAAGGGTCCAAAGGTTGCATTCACCAAAATCAACACAAGGAAATAAAGTGTTCCACCTTTTGGGAAATGGAACTTTGAAACCTATTTTTCACTTTATTTCATTAGGAAACCAATATCCCTCAACCAAGTGAATCAATTGAGGGAAAGTACTAGGGGTTTCCTTGTGTGATTAAATGGGGTTTCACCATTAAATGAATATTCAAAAGAGAAATGCAAACACTCATGCACTAAACCCTAGAAACTTAAGGACATGAAATCAGATAGACAAAAGAGAATGAAACAAAATGGTACCTGGAAGAATGAAGAGGTCAAAAAAAGATCTGAAAACCCTAGAAATTGCTATTTTAAGGTGTACTAGGACTAAAATGCTAAGCTTGGTGATTTATTCTTGCTATAGGAATCTGGAAAAAATATGGAATCTTCTGGTGACTTTTGAAGATCTAAAAAAAATTGGTAAAAGGGATATTCTGGGACTCATACTCCCAAGGTGTGATTTAGTCCTAGTATTAGAGTTTGAAAGATATTTCTATAGCCTCTAGTGATCTTTTGTAGCTTTCGTCTTGTTTGATCTTCAATTTTGAAAAGTTTATATTATGATTTGTAGGTGAGTTTTCATGAAGATGACAACTTATTTCAACAACTTTCACAACTTTTGCAATTTTTTCTTCAAAGGATCTTCAAGCTCCAACTCATCTAGATCTATAATAACACATCAAGAGGGAAAAGTGTTGTTTTGATAGGTAATAGGGGTTTTCCTTGGTCAAACCCTATGTTGGTAACTATACCTTGAAATGAAATGAAATAGCATGAAGGAATGATAAATGAACAATATGCAATATTACAACTCACCAAACTCTTAAAATGAAGGTGACAAACTTGTGTGAAATAACTCTGATGCATGTGGATCTTGACTCTTAATCTTGATATGAGATCTAATGTCTTTGAATGCTTGCTTAAATCACGAAAAACTACATCATAAATGTTATCTCACAAGCACATATGATGCATGATGACTTTGACATGATTCTTCAATCTTGAATGCTACTCCAAATGCTTAATGATTTTCTCTTGAATTCTCTTGGATGCTCTCTTGATCACAAATTTACATATAATTTTTTAATACTTGAAAGCTTAGAAATTGTTAGGAGAAATAATGTGAAATAACCTTGTATTTATACCTTTTTATGCCAAATTTCCTGAAATTACAGCATTACAAGCTAGAATCAGATCTAGGATAATAAAATCCTGCCAATAATTTGATTTAAAATAGGTCCAAGTTAAAGCATGACTCATATGCAAGTTTGGGTGTATGAGTCCCAGTGACTTAAACTTGGGACACAAACTTGTAAGAAGTGTTAAGTTCAATGCAACATTTAAAATTAGGTCCCGAGACCTAGGTGGGACCCATATGCCCAAGGTGGTGTATGAGTCCTAGATCCCTAGATCTGGAACACAACTAAAAACATTAGATTATGATTTTTTATTTATTAAGTGTTGGGATTATCCTCAAAAAAATGCATTAAATAAGGCTTGTGGATGGAAAATAGGACAAATTAAGACACAAATAAACCTAATTTTAATAGGGAGGGCCCAAAAAAGTGCGAAAATGTAAAGGGATACATTTTTCTACACTACAGTAACTAGTATCATCTAATAGGGTTTGTCACAATTATTCAAACTTGATATATGATAAATTTCATTGATGGTGGCATGAATATAGATTATCACATCTTTTATATATGTATCAAATCTATAGAAAATTTAGAGAAAGAACCATCATTATCCACCTCCATTGCTTTGAATGGGTATTTCTTATATTTCGGCTTTGGCTTTTGAGAAATATCAAAAAGTTTTAGAGTAGCCATAGAAAATTCTTCCTAATTGAAACACAAGAGTTTTGATTCGTTCTTATAGGGTTTCACACTAGCTCTGACTATACTTCTCAATTACAAAAACTCCACTCACACTGATAGCTGCACAAAATCATTTAACACATCAAACTAGGGTTTCACCTTTCCTTTTGTTTCACTAATTTTCTCAGAAATTGTAATGATGAAAATGGTCCCTCACATTACACTTCATTTAAATAAATTGATGTTAAACAAACCTAAATTTTCCCTGGATCTTAGTGTTGTTAATGTGTTTTATGTGGTTCACATTAGTTTAGGGTCCTTTAAGCTAAAATAGACCTAGTTTTTGCCTTAATTTAGTACAAAGCATATATTTAGACTTTCACATTAATTTAGGACCCTTTGTAAAACTAGAAATGGACCCATTTTGTTCCTTATTTTGGGTGTTAAAGTGTATCCCAACACTTTCACACTAATCATTTCATTAATTAATTGGGTTTATATGCCTTAATTGGCCTCTATTTCTAAAACGTTGCTTCCATGCAAAGTTTTAGCTTCCTCTAAAGGGTAAAACTCTGCAATGCACTAAATGAACTAAACAAAACCACCAAAATTTATTCTGTTGATCTGGGTGAACTATAATCACCTGTATGAGTCCCACCTAAGTTTCAGGCCCTAACTGATTTCACACTGAATTATAAACATTTCTTGAAAATGTGTCCCAAAGCCTGTTCAATGGGACCTTACACACTACAACCGGTGTATGAGTCCCATGTGGCTTAAACCTAAATTGTTAAATTAAAACATTGGTTGATTTAATTCTCCTGATTGACTCACAGGCCCATTGTAATTGCTGAATTCTACATAACAGATATAAATAATACATTTTCACTCCATTTTCACCTAAGACCCTCTCAAGAGAGCACTCCTAATAGTAAAGTTTGTACCTCAAAAGTCTTCATAAGAGTATTCAAGGGCATTCAACAGCATATTTAGCATTCAAAGGAATATTTCTTCATTATTTGTTCCAACAATTCAAGATCAATCATCATGTCAAAGACATAGTGCATCAAGCATGTTGAGCTAATGTTGTTGATGTAACATTGAAGATCCATTTGCAAGCATTGTTCCACATCCAATTTGAGATCAAGATCTACATTCTTAATGGAAATTTCATGTGTTAGTTCACATATTCATATTCCAAGACATCATTGAAGGTATCATTGTTCATGTTTCATATTTCATGTTTCATTGTTTCATCAAGGCTGGGGAATTACCCAAATGAGGGCTTTGACCTACGAAAACCTCCTACCATTCTACCTAATAAATTTTTCTGGCTGTGTGATTAGAATTAGGGTGACTTGCTACTTGAAGATACTTGAAGACAAAGTTAAGGTTGAGAGTAGTTGTCATCTTGTCACAAGGATGCCATCTTCACAAAAGCTACCCACAGCTAAATTCAAAGTTTTAGATCTGAAATGAAGTGTGGAAGGAAGAGAAAAGATAGAGAAAATTCAAATCTCGAACCTCCAAAAAATTAGAGTAACTGATACCACTTGTGGTGTATGAGTCCTGTGACAACCATTTTCCAGATTTAGTGGAATTCAAATCAACCACTTTGATTCTAGTTTTGGTATGTCACAGAAACCCCAGCCTAGGACTAAATCACCCAGAATTAGCATGATGAGTCCCAGTGTGGATACAATAACAAGATTCTGGCTTTTGGAGCTTGTTTTGACATCATCTATCTTCCAAGTACATTTTTATTCATTCTTAGTTTGTTATCCCAATTTTTTAGTTTCATTCCTTAGGTCATTTAGTTAGGTTTTGCATGGTACTTTGCATACATAATTTACATTTCTTTCCTTTCCAAGCCCTAGCTTGGTGGTGAGCCCCCTTTTAGTTTCTAAAAATACCCTAGGACACCCTATTGTAGATCTCTTTCCCTCATTCCATCATTGGATTGAGATCTCTAGGGTTTCCTTGAATGATATTTGGACAAAAGTGTTCATCTATTTCCCAAACATAGAGTGATATTTTATGACAAATAATTTTAGTGAACCTAGCCTTTAGAACACATTATTTCCTAATTTAGAATGCATCATAATCATAGATCTATCTTTCATTGATTTTGCATTAGGTTTTGCATTAGTTAATTTGCATCTAAGGTTTCTAAATCTTGCATTAGTGAAAGTGCATATAGATTGCATTTTTGCATCTTATATCATTCAATTTCACTAAAATTCTACAATTACAAATTGTCAACATAGAATACAAGTTAGAAACCTTAGAAACAACTCAGATTTTGCTGAAATTGGTGCAAAAACTCTAATCTAGGACTCATACACCCCTTTGGGTGATTTAGTCCTAGTACAGGTTGTTTGTTAGGAATTGTATGCAAAAAATATCAATTAAATGCAAATAAAGATTAAATAGAGGAATGAAAAACACAGAAATAATAACAGCAAGAGACAAGATTTAACGTGGTTCACCCAAACTTGGGCTACATCCACCAATAGAGAGTCCAATATTATTATCCAGTAAATCAAACCGATTACAACTAGTAATCCTTGCAAGTCAATACCGCTGCAAATGCTACAAGACAATGTCAATAGAAAACCCAAACCCTTAGCCTTTTATCAAGACTTATGTCGGTTACAAAAATAGGGTTTTTTTTTTATGTCGTCCAATCCAAAATAACACATGACGCCTTTATAAAATAATAAAAATTGTGAAAGGTTGCAGGGGCACTACCCCCGAACCCCACAAGGAGTGCTGCCTCTTGACCCCGTTAAATAATTTGGGGGGAAACTGTGCTGATAAAAGTGGGGAAAATTTAACCTCTGAGTCTGATTAGGCTCCATATACCAACATTGTTTTACCTACTTTCTAGGATTTTTGTGTTGTGCATTTTCTAGCATTTGACCCTTCCAAAAAATTTGACTATGAATCATATGCCCGTCTAGGCAATTTAGTCCCAGATCAGTCCTAAAAGTACCTTTTACAACATTAAAAGCCTTGTTTCTATACTTCTTAAGCTTGTCAATAACCTATAATATCAATCTAGAAAGTTTTGAGAACTTCTATTTTATGCATCTAGGTCAAAAATATCAATTTAGGGTAGTCATTTTTTAATTCTTCCTAAATCAATGCAGTAGCAAACATCATCAAATCTAAAAATGTTCTCATTTCTGAAACTTTGTATAATATGGATAAAAGTAATTTTCACTTTTGCATACACAATTTTTTACATTTATAAAGCTTTGCATAAGTTTGATAAAAGTGCTTTTCATTTTTGGATACACATTGTTTTCATTCTTAAAGTTTTGCATACATTGGATAAAAGTATTTTTCATCTTTGGATATACAATTTTTATATTCTTGAAGCATTGCATAAGATGGTTAGAAGTACTTTTCATTCTTGGTCAAACAATGTTAGTATCTTACCTATCTAGGCATGCTAAGAAAAAGTTCATATTCCCTCCCTATGAGAATTCTTTGGTGAAAGAGAATACAACCTTGGGAAATCATAGCAATCATATTAATTCTTCTCCTAATATCTCTCATATTTGTGAAGAAGATATTTTGGTGTTAGAAGAACCAATCAATGAGAGTTTTGAGAGTCCTAGTTGTTTCTCTCCTCCCACCTCTCTTATTAGGCAAGACATTGATGAACAAGAGGAAACAATCATAGGTAATCATGATGATCACATAACACAACAAGAGACCATTAAACTTCAACTAGTCTACATTCATCTCCCAACACCTTCCCCTCTTGTGATAGTGTTTTAGAAGATGAAATTGTAAGTGAGGAGGGTATGTTGGTGTTATATGATCAAATATTTAAGATCTATGACAACCCTTTTTATGTTTCTTCCCCTATCTATCCTATTTTAGAAGACATTATCGGACAAAGGAATGAAATTATGGACAATCATGATAATTACATTGGTTATTCTCCTACTATCTCTCCTAGTTGTGAAGGAGATACTTTGATTTTAGAAAATACAATCAATGAAGGTCACAAGAATCTTAGTTGCCTCTCTTCCTCTATGGAAAATATTATTGAACAAGACAAGGACATCATTGATAAAAAAGAAAACCAAACCATGGATAACTCCCTTGTGATGAATTCATTTTAGAACCAACCTTTGAATGTCATGAACATCTAGTTTGTAGTTCACCTAAAAAATATCCTACTAGGGAAGATATCATGGTGGAAGAAAAATACAACATTTCAGTTTCCTTAGATGATGGTGG
>VDFB02338842.1:0-16903 GCA_007258455.2 Sequoia sempervirens | reverse complement strand
TGTGTTGTAAAAGTGAAGAGAGTATTTTGCATCTCTTCTTCCAATGTTCCTTTTCTAGGGGTATTTGGAGCCTTTGGTGGGTTGTGTGGAACTAGGCTTGGTGGCATGTCTCTTCTTTGGTAGAGTTCTTTGCCCAGTGGGGGAAGGCCCCTGTCAAGACCTCTTTTCTTCAAGTTGCTTGGGCTTTGGGACCAAATTTTATTATCTAGCATATTTGGTTGGAGAGGAATCGTAGGACTTTTCAAGATGTGAAGATGGTTATCCAACATTTGTGGTGGAGGATTCTTTATTCTTTGGAAGAAACTACTATGACTAAGTGTGACTTGGTTGAGGGTGTGGATCCTGGAGAGGTTTCGTTTTGTACTCGTCTCAATCTTCCTCTTTAGAGGGGGCTACTCAAAACACTGGTCAGATCATGAGAAATAGATGTTGTCATCCTCTTCAAAAGATAAATAGGGAGGAGCGTTGGTGTCCTCCTCCTCAGGGTGTGTTGAAAATCAACATAGACGGTTCTTCTCATGGAAATCCTAGCCATGTTGGTATTGGAGGTGGTGGGCACACTAGTTTTGGGACTGTCGAGTTTATCTTTTTTGTTTATAAGGGTTGGAATTCTAACAATGTGATGTCCAGGCTCTTGCCATTTTATGTGTTGTGGAGCATGGTTGTGCTCTCGAGTGGACACAAATCATTTGTGAATCTAATTCTCAGGTGGTAGTGACTTTGCTGAAGAGGAAATAGTTAGAGGATGTGACTTGGCATTTGGCTATTATTATAACACAGATTCTTAATCTGTGTACTTCCTTGGATTATGTTTCTTTTTGTCATATTCCACGTGAATGGAAAGGGGTTGCGGATTGTTTGGCTAAATGGGCTTCTGATCATGTGCAAGATTGGAATATTGTGGAAAGGGATTAGTTACCCTAGATTTGTCACAAAATTTGGACCAACTATTGGAGATTGATAGGATGCATAATGCCCTGGCTTTGTATTCCTCTTTTTTGGATTGAATAAAAATTTTACCCCTCTTGAAAAAAAAAAAGTGATTGCTCCAGGTGATTATTTACTTTCCTTTGTTCATTTTTACTAGTTGTGTGCATATTTATCTTTGTTGAGTATTATTTCATGAGCTATTAAGCTCTACTCTATTAGATAAGGCATTAACTATCCAACATGAGCCTTAGTTATGCTCTATTTTCTTTTGGCATTTCTATCTTTTTTCACCCCCCATAGAACAAACAACTTTCATATTTCTGTAGACACCTAAAATATGACCTTACCCAACCACACCTCATTTTAGCCTATCCTTAACCATTAATTAAATACATATCTATTATTTATTTAATTATTCCCATCCTTTCCCACCTTTATCCTAATCCTTTAATTAAATAAATATTTATCATTTATTTAATTAATAACCATTACCATAATCCTTTAATTAAATAAATATTCATTATTTATTTAATTATTATCCCTTCACATGATCTCATTAATTAAATAAATTTACTTTATTTATTTAATTAATTCCCCTTATCCCCATCCTCCAACTAAATTAATCAATTGATTTCTAGTTAATCCTTATTATATTTACCTTCATCATTTAATATCCATTATCCTTATCCATTTAATCCTAACTCTCCATCTTGTTCACATGGATCACAATATTTAACTAACTCCTTGTCTAGATTCATTGAAACTAGACACCTAGCCCAAAGTTAAACTAACTTTTAATCTTATCTATTCATCTCATTTAGCCTCTTAATCTTATCCATTGCCACTATCTTTTAATCATGTCCATTCATCTAATTTAACCTCTTAATCCCAACCATTGCCATAAGGATTTTTGTCCTTATCCCTATCTGAAACCTAGATCATATCTATCATTTGAAACTTTTCATATGATTGCATCCTTGATCTAAACCCTAACCCTTCTTCAATCTTAGCCATCCATTATCAATCATTTCTAGGCATTGATTTTGCCTCTTCAAGACTCTATATCTAGAGGCTCTCATCCTTTATTTTTCACCTAATAATCTTGGAGCTATCATACTTACATGTTGTCAATTTGAGCTTTCATCTTGCAATAATTATCAGTCATATCATGGTTATACCACACAAATGAAAAATCCATAAATCAACATCAAGAGCAAATCAAATGGAATAAGGGTGCATTTCATTTCTTCTCATTAAGGAGAGAAGAAAAGATTCTAGGTGAAGGTATACATTTTTTTTATTGCTTTCATCTTTCCTTTGTTTTCCTCTAATATTTTCTAACCTCTTTATTTTGGAACACCTACTGGGACCCACATCCCTATCTTTAATGCTTAATTGAGTTTGCTTGAGTTTTTCAGGGTATAGGTTATAGTGACGCTTTTGAACCCAGAATGACACCTTTGACATGCATATCGATGATTTTAATTTTGCATAGTGAAATATTTGATGTAGAGTGACACATTTGATGCAAAGTGTCATATTTGATGTAGAGTGACATTTTTTATTTGCAGAGTGACACATTTTATGTAGAGTGATGCATTTGATGTAGAGTGATGCTTTTGATTTTGTAGAGTGATACATTTGATATAGAGTGACACATTTGGTGCATAATGACACGTTTGATGCATAATGACACTTTTGATTTGAAGAGTGACACATTTGATGCAAAGTGACACATTTTCAATTTGTAGAGTGATACATTTGATTTAGTTTATTGATTTTTTCAATCCTAATATTTGATTTTTTTTTTTTGGAACTAACACATTTGTGTAGTTGTGGCTTTCATGGGCAAAAGATAAATAATCAAACTAGTAACATCTTTCTTGCAAATTCATTGATCCTAGACTTTATTTTCCACTAATCTAGTCCAACATTTCTTTTCTTAAGGTTAATGAACATTGTTCACCATGTTTGAAAGTGTTTGTAGACGTATGGTCTCTCCTTACACTTAGTGTGATCTTGGAGATCAAAAATCTCACATATCTTCATTTCTTCTATATTCTAAGTGTTATCCCAAGGCTTACTAGCTTGTGTGTATGCTCCCCTCTTGTGCTTTGTGCGATCTTTGGTGATCAAAAGCACCTATTATAGTCTTTCCCATTAGGAGGCCTACTTGGGGATTTGATCACCTCAAGGTCGACCTCAACCACATTTTGAGATGCGGTATTGTTATACCTTGCATAACCACCCCACTTTATTTTAGAACAAAATGGGTCCCCTTTCTCTCTTTGGTTTCTTGCCTCTGTTATTTGCTTGGCTTTTGGGGGTTCTTCTATTTCTCCATGTTTTATCTTTTGTTTTGTCTGATCTAATTTTAGTCCTGTGCCAGCTTGAGTTGATTTTCTTCTTGCTAGGAATTCAATGAAATAATTATAAGCAATGGTGGATTTATTATAATATGTCTTATTTGCTTCTGAGTGCTAATGCATGCCTTTCTTTTGTAGGATTAAATCACACACAGGATGATATTTTCCAAGGGAACTCAGTTGGAAAGCATTCTTCAATCCAGTTGATCATAAATTTCCTCTAAGGAGAAAGTCGGTGAGACTCTGCAATTGTCTTGCTGACTGGTTGTGTGTTCTATCCAAAAGAGGCTCATCAGTCGCCCAAACTTCATGTCGCCGAGTCTTTATGTGTCTTGTCGACCGAAGGAGCCCTCGCCAAAAGATTATGAGTTTGGCATAATGTCTTTCCGAAAGGAGTAAGTCTCGGCAACGGGGTGTGGTGTCGGCAAGAAGTATTGCCGATCAAATAGAGCTCTCCCTGAACTCAAATGAACTCTCGGCGAAGCAAGGAGACTTCGGTATAGGGTCTCAACGAAGGAGTAAGTCTCGGCGATAATTTTTCCTTCAGCAGGAGGTCTGGCCGATTAGCGTATGTCTCGCCGAAGAGGTAGGAGGATCCTGGAGAAATTTTGCGCTCGGCAAAAGGAAGCCTCGGTCGGTGTAAAGTCTCAATGACCAAGGGAAGTCTCAGTGACACGAAGGAGGCTCATCAAGAGAAAGGTGAAGCCCGGCAATGGAATCACCGCCGATGGGCTTTTAGCGAAACAAGTTAGGCAAAAGCTCTCAGCGGTGATCCTAGATGCGGCGGCCGGAGGAGATAGTGCGTGAGGAAAGGATGGCGGCATCGTAGAGAGGTCTCCCACGACCCGCAGTCATGCTCACATCAAGGGAGGTCGAAGGACGGTGACAAAATTGTTTTCCTTCTCCATAGATTACGGGTGACTCTGAAGAGTCCCGCAAAACAAAATGTGCTCGAGGAGAAAACAAAGATTAAGCTATGATGTCTCCCCAACCATGGAATGTCAGCCCGTGAGAAAGGGACCCCTTGCAAGAAGAAATAGAGGCTCAAAGGATCATGCAACCGTAAAAGGTCTTGGTGAAGAAGAAAGTCACACCGAAGCAAAAAGGACTCAGGCTTGGGGGAGTAAGGATGGACTCGGGGAGATGTCTTCCCGAGTGCGTTGGTCTTGCCAATAACAAAGAGGGGCTCGGTAAGAAAAGAGGAGTTCGGGGTAAGATCTCCCCGAAATGATGAGGTCTCCCCAACATGAGAATGGGCCCACCAGGAGATAAAGAAGACTTCACCATGAGGTCACAACGACAAACGATAGTCTCCCCGACATGAAAAATGTGATCGCTGAAGGATCCTAAGGTTCGCTATAGTGTCCCACCGACTGGCGACTGTCTTGCCGATGGTTTTCACGAGCTCGATATGACTTCTACAGCTCGTCGAAACATCTTTTTGACTATCTAATGTCATGTTGATGGTTGCTAAAAGTGATATAATCACATCGGGGAGACACGATTAGTGTCTCACCGACATGCGATGCCATTTGAACCACCTTTGACTGCTCGAGAAGCTCGCATGGTGTATGTATGACCAATCAGAAGAGGCTAAGAGGAATGCTTGGCAATAGTTTGACTGATTAACTGTTCCCGCGAGGGAAGACCAACAAAATGCAAGCGAAATGGATTCCTTCTGAGATCCAAAGGTAATGGATCGACACGGGTGAAATGTTCAAATCTACAGGGAGGCCTGATGATGCTTCCAAAGGATGGTCAACGAGTAGAGAAGTCTAAAACATGAATGAGAACATGAAGAAGGGTGAAGAAACTATGAGTCACAGGGACAAATTGTAGTGATCACTAGCAGAGGTAGGCCAGTATTAATGGTGATACTTTGGAGCATTCAAGGCAGCTCTGTGAAGGAGTTCAAAGATGGACACGGAGACAGAAGAGTTAATGCTGCAGCTACAAAAGATCTACAGATCATTCCCAGAACAAGCCGTCATCAGCATGGACATCAGGGTTTCACATTGAATGCAGTTTTGACTCTCCTAGAAAAATTTGAGGGCCGACCTCCTTAGGTAGTAGATATTTTGTAAAAACCCTAAAAGCAATAGTAACACATTCCTTTTTTACATTCTATATATATGCCATTCTGGCCTTCTTTGTAAAGGTTAGACAGTTAGAGGTAGAGAGAACCAAGGGAGAAAATAGAAGATACAGTGTTAGAACAGATAGTCAGAAGAAAATCTAGGAGTTAGTCAGTTAACAGAAGGAGATAGAGTTGCATCTTGATTCTTAGTAATGAGAGCTTCTTTTGTCTTCTTGTCTAGTAGTAAGATTCAGTATTGGCTGTAATGTATTTTCCAAGTTCTCTTAGTGTAGTTGGAAACAATTTGGAATCATAGATTCTCTGTACACTGGTGATTGTGCCAGTTTTGTAAATATTGCTTATCTATTTCACTAACAGTAGAAGCAATCAGAGTTTAATCTACTTCATATTGTGTTCTTGGGTGATATTTGCTTTAAGTTAATCATTTGATTTGAGAATCTTTCAAGGATTGAAATCTTATTTTATGTTTTGTTTAAATGATAACTTAAAATCTATTATTTGAATTAGCACTATGAATGAAAGAGGTTGTGTGTCAATCACAAGTTTACTTTGTTCTGCAGTTTTAGTTAACAAACTCCTTGAAAGGTAGCAAGTCTGGTTAAGTTAGAAGGATTGTCATTCTTTTCTATTTTAAAAATCTGGTCTATTTTTTATATTTCTTTAAAACCCAGTTTTAGAAGTTTAGATTCATGATCTTAGAACAATAGAAGCTCAACACCCGCAGGCCCTTGAACATTATTGTTACATTGACCAGAGGGACATCAGCAGTTGAGAACCAACTATAAAGACCTTGGGAGCTAAGATATCCATGTGTTGTCTTTTCTCTTTTAGGAAAAAGGATAGCAATATTTGTTTGCATGTTGATTGTGCCATTTGGATCAACAATGTATATAAAGGAGGAGAGGGAAAGTCATACCTTAAAGTGTAGCTAGCATCATTTGATCCAAGCACGATCCACCGAGACACATTTTGTGAGGAGAGGAGAGAACCTCCTAATCTCAAGCATTGCAAATGGGATCACTATTCATAGATCAATTAAAAGAACCATATTTTAGAAGCCTTTAAGACCTTTCAACTATTGGCTTAGTGTGGTGCAAGGTACAATATCATGCACCCAAAGTTACTCACCATATACTCTCTTTTTTAGCTGATACATACTCCTTGGTAGGTCCTAATCCTTCCAAGGTAAGGGCTGTAGAGGTGGCACATTACCTTTGTATACCCTAGTTACCCATTTATTTGAAGTTATTACACTTCAATGGGTGGGTCTACACTAGGTTAACACAACTACTTTACTAAATATAGGTTGTTCTATCATGTTTGGCATGTTTGCATTATGCAAAATCAATGAATCCAATCAAAATGCATTGCTGAAAATTAGCCTTATTTCCTTGATAGTTAAGTTAGCCATTGTGTTTTCTTGTTTTCTAATCTCTTGCCAAAAATCAACTTGATAATTTCATTCAGAACATTGACCTTTAAAACTTTAGAGTTGACCAAGGAGATACCTTCTTAACCATCATTTCACCTAAGACCATTATCTATGCATAAACCATCATCTTGCTCTTATATTATCCTTTACATCCATTATCTTTCCCTAATCATCCCAACCATCATCCTTAGACCTTGGTTTTATCACATATCATTCTATCTTCATCATCATTATCATCACCATTCCTTTTACCATTGATCCTCTTTATCTTTCTATCATATTAAATTCAAATCTTAGATCACCCAAGCCCATCATTATCACCCTTGATCAGATCATATTATCCAACCATTTCTATCATATCCAAATCCTATCACCTAATGCCATCCTTATCACCCTTGATCTATTCATATCATCCAATCTTTTCAAGAGTCTAAAACAAGGTTATTAGTGGATCTATGAACATCAATCTTGTCAAGAGTCTATCTAGATCCTAATCCTTATTATCAACATCCCTATCAAAGCCTTTCTTAGGTGATCATCCAAGCCTAAGTAAGCATATACAAGCCTTACCCAAGTGATTATCCAAGCTTGAGTGAGCACAACCAAGCCTTGTCTAGGTGATTATCTAGGTCTAGTGTAAGAAAACCCCCATCATTATTAACCAAGAATCTAGTTAGCTTAAGACACTTTTGGTCTTGTAGCACCATTGTCCCTATGTACACCATTTCATCATTATCCCCTCTCTATCTCTTCTATCATTATACTTTTTCATGATTACCCCCATTTTCATTCATTCTATCATTATCCCCTTTACAATCCATTGAATCATTTTAATCATCCCCATCATCTTGAATCCAAGGTGTACCCAATCATCCCTAATCACCCTCATCTCCACTCATCATTCCTAGGTACGTCTTTTAGATGCCTATCACAAGGTCCCAAACAAGAAAACAAAATATGGCCTCTCAAGAGTTCCCCTCATCATCTCATGGTACACCCTTTGAGGAGGTAGTAATTCAAATCCTTATGGAGAATCCATTTCCATCTTACATCACACATGACCATTATTCAAGTGACCAAGACTCCCATACATCATTAGAGGACTTTTCCCAATATACCCAAGCTATGGACTTGATGTATAGATATATCATGAAGTAACTTGACCAATATATCCTTATACTTGTAAACAAAGGTGCCAAATTACCCCATGATTTTGACACATATCAACTCATCCAACAACCTCATTCTACACCTCCACTTTAAATTCATCACAATCCTACATACCTTCCATCTTCTTCTAATCCTCCTATGCTTTTATCTCTCCCATCTTCTTCTAACATCCCCATTTCATCTCAATCTATCAATTCTAAATTCCACTTACATGTCACCATCCCCTCTCACACCCAAAACATTTCATCACATATCCTAGAGCTATTATAAAATTATAGTAGTAAAATAGTGAAATTGTGTTATTGGGAGTGCAGAATAATTACTTTCTTAAAGAAGCCAAGTAATAATGTGAGTTGTAGCTTGAGGAGAAATAGTTGAATGAGTAGTTTGATGCTTGTAAAGTGTTGTCATTATACATAAGGAAACCACCATTGTTAGAACCAAAAAAAAAAATGTGTTGAAAATCAAGATAAAAATTTACAGTGAAAGCATGTAGATAATTTTATGCATCCGAATAAATAGATAATAATAAATCATAGATGAAATTAGATTACAATAAAGATGCAAACCATAACTCAAGAATTATGTGGAGAAACCCTTGCGGGAATAAACCCCACACCCAAAGAGATCCAAGACTTGTATTAATCCTTCAAATGAGTTACATCAATACAAATTATCTCACTGAATCACTACAACACTTCATGGCTTCAACAACTTACAAGTTAACTTGTTTTCCCTTCAACTCAAGCATTAAATATATAGGCATGAGAGAAAACAAAAATCAAGAATGGTTTCTAAAACTATTTAAGCATAAATTACAAAGAAAAGAAACGTCCTCTTCCAACTTGTGATTTTATCCATTTTTTAGTAATGTGCACATGCAACTAAAAAATCTATTTTATCTTTTGCCCAAGCTCACATTTAACTTCCCCTTTTGCATGCTCTTTCTAATTTGACAATTAGAAACACTTTGCAAGTTGTCATGAAAGTTGCTAAATACAACTTATGACAACTTGCAAAGTGTTTTTAATTGTCAAATTAGAAAGAGCATGAAAAACGGGAAGTTAAATGTGAGCTCCGAAAAAAGATAAAACAACTTTTTTAGTTGCATGTGCACATTACTAAAAAATGGATAAAATCACAAGCTGGAAGATGAAGTTTCTTTTTTTTGTAATTTATGCTTAAATAGTTTTAGAAACCATTCTTGATTTATGTTTTTTCTCATGCCTATATATTTAGTGCTTGAGTTGAAGGGAAAACAAGTTCAGTTGCAAGTTGAAGTCATGTGATGTTGCAAGGTAAAAGCACAAATCTGTGTCACACTTTATAAGGGAATCGACCAACAACAAAAAAATTATAAACTTTGACCACATAAAAGTGGTATTTATGTTTTGAATTTCAAAATGATGCAAACTAATGAAATGTACATAAATATTGATTAATTTTAATCCTATAATTTTTCATATTTTTTATAAAATTGTTTTGATTATTTTTTAATCACTTTAAGAGAAGATTTTGGAATGCTAAAAAATTCAAGAAAAAGTGACATTCACTTGACGTCAAGAAACAAATAGAAAAAAACTTCATTTTCCCCTAATTTTTTTCTCCAAATAGGTAACGTCAATATCTAGTGCATGGAAATGTTTTTGAAATTTTGATGTATATTTTTCTCGTAATAACATTTTAAAGTCAAACTTGTCAGAATTTGACAATTTTCATTTGACATCAACTATTGTCCATTTTTTACATCATTTTCAAAAAATAATTTATACCCTTTCAAAGAGGACTCTCTCCTTTAGTGCACCATATATTTTTTAAAAAAAATTAGTATGTTTTACTATTTTTTAAAATTTCTAATCAACCTCTTTTTTAACTTTAACAACCTACTTGCATTATTTTAAAAATAAAATATATTAAAATTAATTAAAATATAAAAAAATATTTGGATTCAACACTCTGAGCTCTATAGAAGAGTATTTTAAAAAAATAAAATCATTTTGATTGAAGAAATACTTAGTTAAAGTTTAAAGTTTCAATTTTTTTTTAAAAAAGCTGAGTTGGATGCCAACTAGGATGCCACATAGATAGTTTTGGTAGAAAATATTTCGACTGAAACCCTTTCTACCAAAACCTCGCACATAAAATAAGCAACATTTCACTGTCGCAAAGTGAAAAATTCAAATTTTATGATTTCGAGTGAAAGGGTTTTGCCTAAAAATCTATGTGCCACGTGTTGAGAAGTTGATGAGATGATTTAGCATTGTTGTCATTGATGTCAAAACCTAGGATCCGGAAGGTTGTGCTCCGGATGATATACAAAAATGATCTATCCTATTGAGTGCTATGATGTTGCGTAGTGTGGATGTTATCCTTGATCCGGATATGGCAGTACTTCTTTTTGGGACATTCGTGGAAGATAGTTAATGCAAAATAATGAAGACTAATGAATCTTTTGGTGTTGGCTATTGTGCCCAAACCTTACTTTGGGTATCCTTGCTATCCAGACATTCATGTAGCATGTTACAAGTTTTGGTATGTCTAATTGTGTTTCTCTGATTGATACTGAAATTGATTTGGTCTTGGTTGTGGCATTCCCATCGGCTCTAGAATATATTTCATGTAATTCAAAGTTTGTTATCTATTGATAATTATGTTATGTGATGAACTTATCTTATGTATGACCTATCTATTGGTCCCTTGGTAACGTGGTAAGAATATCTTTATGTGTGACCTATATTTTGGGTTTGGTGTTAGCGTTCCAAGTCTTATTGAATATTTCAAGGTTGTTCTTCAAGCCAACATGTTTTGCTAGGCTGACTTATTTTTTGTTCTATGGGTATACATATATATAAAACATCTCTTCAATTCAAGATAAGGAGTATGGTATGTGAGAGCAGATAAAAAGGTGTGAAGGATTATGCGATAAGAAAGATGAAGGCAAGTGTCAGGAAGAAGTAATATGTTTTGTAGAGGTTGTGCGAGGAAGGTGGACATAAGATTCTTGATTGGATCTATTGTAGACAGATATTGTGCTCTTAGCTGGAACTAACTTCATGCATATGTAGTTGAAGCTTCATTAGTTCATTTTTTTCAGTAAGACTATTTTGTTTTTTTATTAATTAGGCAGTGAGCCCACCAGTAATGAGCCTTACCTATAGTGAGCAATTTGGCAATGAGCCCTTGTAAAAATCACCTTAACCAGTGTCACCTTAACTAGTGTTTTGTAATTGAGAATTAACATTCTCCGTGGTTTCTTCCTTTTTGGGTTTCCACATAAATTCTAGTGTTCATTGTGCATGGTGTTGTTATGTGCTTTCATGTTCATATTTGTTTGATTATTATCTGATTGACATAAGCTTACCCGGATTAATTAAAGTTAAGAAAATTATTTTATGATAATTGATTCACCTCCCCTCTCAGTTATCCAGACTATTCAACAATTGGTATTATAGCTTGGTCCCTTGGAGATAGAGCTTAACCGCTTGAGGGAGATCTTGGAAGCTTGAAGAAGATGGCAGGAGATTATTAATTTAAGGAAGAATTGAAGATAATATTAGATGACATGGAAAGCACGAAATTGGAAAATGAACAATTGAAAGAAAACATCAAGGAGGCAAATGCTTGTATCACAAAACTAAGGAAGAAAATTCAAAAATTCAAAGCAAGACATAGAGAGGTCAACCAAGAATTAAAGGAGTTAAAAGAAAGTATTGTGGATTTAAAGCTATGGTTGGATGAATGCAAGAAGAATGAAGAATATCTCAAAGATAACATCAAACAAAAAATGGAAGAATGGAATAAGACTGAAGAAAATATCAAGGATACCATCAAACAAAAATCAGAAGAAAATGAGAAGTTAGATCAAGAGTTAAGAAGGTTGAAATCAGAAGCAAGAGTATGTGAAAGTAGCATAATTCTAGATCGACTCTTGTCCCTACAAAAATGTCACAAGGATAGGGGAGGACTTGGCTTCTATGGTGAAACCTCAAATCAGAATACTAAGGGTAAAGACAAAGTAGTTGAAGTTGAAGCAAGATATGTTGTAACAAGCAAGGTTTGAAACTCTAGAACATCTACAAAAAATATCTCTAGTCAGACAACCAAATGCTCAAGGTACTTATCATTGAATGACTATTGTTTTCTATGAAAAATTTTTGGATATAAGGCTATAAAGTGTAAAAGAAAGAAGGAACCAAGTACTCAATGCTTTAACTGTCACAAGTTTGGTCACAAAGCAAGTCATTATAGGAATCAATTATCTGATCCGGCTAGAAGGAATGGAATGAATAATATTTTTCATGGTTTAATTGTTATTTATGCCATGGTTATGGTCACAAAGATAATTAGTGTGGATCTAGGGTTCACTCAGTTAAGTCAGTACAAAGATATTACAAGTGCAGTCAACCCAGACATTATGCTAACACATGCAGATATGTTACTTCGGAAAAGCCTAAAAATAAAAAGAAGATTGCAGAATCAGATGAATCTAAGAAGAAGACCATCATGGTTTGGAAGACAAAGGAAATGAGTGTGGGGAGCTCTTTTGTGGTACCAGATCTCGATACAAGCTCTTCTGGAATTTGAGCCAACTACCTTGGCTCAGGGGGAGTTTTGCAATGCATATCCTGTTGTTTCCACCTCTTCGAAGTAATATTGATATGTTGTCAACATGACTAAGTTTGATCCGGTTGGTGATGTATGATGAAGCTTAATCTAGCTGATTGAAAGGTGAAGTACTATTGATGGCATCATCAATGTAATTTTTTGGTGGCAAAATCATCATGAGAAATTAAGGATAAAAGGTGGATTTTCAAATCATTTCTCACAGTTTGCAAAGAAGGAAAAAGAGGTTTTGGTGAGAGATAAAACATTGAAGAGGCTAAGTGCGATGATGGAATCTATGTTGGTTAACAATGAATTTAGTGGCAGTATCTTGCTAAGGCTGAAGGGAGTAGATTTGGATGAATTTTATCATCGGAGGATGAAGGAAATGGAACTAGGGTTGATTGATGAATTGCAGAATGTAAGTGCCCTGGGTATGGATTTATGGGTAGAATTTCCTTGGATTACCAAAAAAGAGTCTATCTTTTTCCTGTTGAGTCTATTCAAGGATGGCAACATCATTTTGGAAAAACCCTATTCGATCACTAAAGAAGCCATTGAAGCTATTACAAAATTATGCAGTATTGGTTACCTCCATGGGAAGAAAAAGGTGAAATACAAAGACATGGAGGAACTTACTGGTATCGACAAAGACCCCCCGAGCTCTACTAATAAATACCATTGTCAATCCTACAGTAAGGTATGTTTCTTACGATATCACTTACAAAATATACTTCAGAAATCATGAAGGTTCTACTTTGGATATTATTGTGTATCTAGCACATAAGTTGGTGAAGGGAAATAAATAGTTTGACCTATGTAGCCTAATAATGGAAAACCTAATTGAGAATGTCATAATGTCTTTGGTTGAGATTTATCCCTTCTAGTTTGGGTCTCTTCTCATCTGTTTAGTATTATATTTTTCAAGTTCCCTACCATCAAAAGAGAATATTAAGTGGAAGTTTGATATCCCTGTCGAAAAGCAAGTTTACAGATATTTGGAATGTATGGAAGATAAAGCAAGTGCATGCAAATTTTATTTCTCATCCTTGCAGATGAATATGTGCTCTGGTGTGATAGTGTCTAGTGCTATGCCTATCAGTCAGGTTGAGGAGGGTTCCTCCTTCAGTAAGGAGTTATATGTTGTCATTGGTGGTTCCCCTTCGCAACCTAAAAGGAAGAAATTAACACAAAAGATGTCATCACTATCTTAGAAGAGAAGGAGAAGGAAGAAAAGTCTCTCCCTAAATTTGACTCTTTCAATCTAGATGAAGTTCATTCGGTGTTGGATGAAGGTGATATGAAACATATTGGTGAAATTTGGTATGCCTACTCTCCAGTCAATAGGCTTAGAATTGAAGATGCCTTAGTCCATTATCTACTCAAAAAGGGCACTACTATTTCTATTGTTTCTGACTTGTTATCGGATGATCTGGTAGAAGTTGTTGAAGAAAGGTTGTTCCGAGAAGGATCTGAAGGTCATAAGATCCAAGCTATGATTGAGAGAAGGTGTGTCAAATATAGAAAAAATATTATCCAAGCACATTGTGTAAGGAAAGCTTAGGTCGCGGAACAAACTCTCCTAACGCCAAAACCTCAGGGAAGAATTCATATATGAATTTAAATTTTTCAATTACAGTTCATTAAGATACACTTGAAAAGAATAACATAATAGAGAAATGAACATACACAATTGGACACCAGATTTACATGGGAAAACCCTTACGGGAGAAAAACCCACCACACCAAGAAAAGCCTCTTTGTATTACAGTAAGGAAAATTACATACAAAGATCGACTTCACTTTCTGATGTCAATTTTATAGCAGCATCATTCACTGATCAATCTTGTACAAAATAGTAATCTTACAATGCTCTCAGGAACATCCAATGAATTAACATAGATCAATTCGTATACAAAATGAACAACATATCTCATTTAGCTAACCGATCATCATCATTTGTTATAGAGTGTAATCCATTCTCTCACAGTCTGTTGATCTTCCACATAGGAACTGTTGCAACAGTTCAACTGGCAACGGTTCTCCTTCCGCTTTGCTCATTAGTTCAAAACAAACCACGTAGGATAGACATTCGGTCAAAACGTTCAAACTGTATCGCATGTAGGTGAGACACTAGACCGTGTCTCCCTGATGCCAAAATGCCCGATCACATAGCTATCGGAAAAACCAAAGGTATCAACAACACCCTAAGAAGTCAGACCGATAACAAATCAAGTCTCCCCGATATCACAAGAAAACCAACTGTCCATCGACAAGAGTCTAGGAGATTTCATCGATAGTTAATGTCACTCCGATATGACCATCGGCAAGACCAACACCATCGGAAAGAAATCTCACTGATGTCCATTGTAGAACAATTGGCAAGACCATCGTTGTCGCTAAGACTTCACACCGATGTACATCACATGTAGCTCTATCAGAAAGAGTTTCGCTATCGCTGAGAGTTCATAGCGAACAGAAATCCATCGACGAGATATCCTCTATCAACAAGAGTTCACATCGATCACAGAACAGTCAGAGAGACCAATGCTATCAGAAAGAGTTCTCACCGAACACAGACCTGTCGGTAAGAGGAAAGCCATCAGCAAGAGTTCTCACCAAAGTTGTATACCTGTCGGTGAGACTACAACCATTGGTAGGAGATCATACTGAAATAAAATCTATCGGTGAGACCAACACTGTCGCTTAGACTCTTATCAAGCCTTCATGTCACCCTGATGACATTCGTGTGTAAAACCATTGGCGAGACATACTCTGTCAGAATGAGTCACTCCAAAGGTTCACGTCTCTCCCTGATGCCACTCATCGCCAAGAGTCTCCCTAATGATCACCGAGGAATCAACCCATCAACAAGAGGTCTTCCTAGATGAAAAGAGATAGGAATTTCATAGTGATAGCCATGTCTTGCCGATGACTCCCATCGGCAAGACAGAACCAAAGTCTTAGTGACTTTGATCTTTTGAACACAGTTTCTGGTCGGTAAGACATTCTGTGGGTCTCACTGAATTTTCTCTTTCAAGAGTTTCATGTCAATAAGCTTGAGGCACATTTTCCAAAAATCTCCCACTTGACGAAGATCTTACTAACACCTTTAGAGAAGAACAAAACTACTAAAATTCATGGGCACTAAGGCCCATCGAACTGGCACACCACCTGAACTTGTTTGTACTCACTGGTTTCGTTAATGCATTTGTAACATTTTCTAGAGTATCCACTTTTTCTAAAGAGACCTTTCCATCCTCCACCATATCTCGTACAAAATGATACTACACATCAATATGTTTCATCCTGGCATGGAAAGTAGGATTTTTTTCCAAACGAATAGAACTCTGACTGTCACAGTAAATTGTAATTATCCCTGCATCAAACCTAATGTTAGAACATAAACGTTTTAACTAGATTGCTTCTTTATAGGTGTGTGTTTTTGCCATGTATTCTACCTCTGTAGTGGACAAAGTGACTACAGTTTGTCGCTTACTCATCCAACTAGCTACACCACCACCTCACTAAAATTGCATTCAATCGTGATCTTCTTCATGTCAATGTCCCTCGCCACTATTAGAATCCACATAGCCTCACTGCCGAGTCCTTCAGGATTCAACCAAATTCTAGCGGTACAAATTATAGCCTCTAAATTTTCTTCAGATATCTAAATACCTCTTTTTCATAGCATCCTTAAATGTGTCCTTCCCGTGATTTTCCATAAAACAAAATTCTCCTATTAAAAATGTCACCTTGTTTTAATTATTGCATACACAAATCATCAACCACACTCCATAGTAAGGGTAACCTTGCCTATGTCCCCAAGTGTCAGGTAGAGATTGAATATTCTTCAGTCATATAGCTTTCTGCTCTGAAAATCGAACAACTAGCTACTTGCAATTAGTCATACAAAATCTCTCCAGAACAGTATTAATATACTTACTCTGACTAAGCCAAAGTTTTCTAATCTTCCTGTCCCTAGTTATTTCCATTCCCAGAATATACCTGGCTGCACCAAGATCTTTCATTTCGAACTTTGCAGACAACTGAGATTTTAGATCAAAAATCATTAACTTACTATTGCCTATGAACAACATATCAACATAGAGAGAAATAATAAGAACACGATCATTTTCAGCTTTGTAGTACACACAATGATCAGATTTCGATCTTACGAATCCCAATGACAAAAAAAAAGCATCAAACTTTTGGTACCACATTCTAGGAGATTGTTTTAATCCATACAGAGATTTTCTTAACTTGCAAACCAGATTTTCTTAACCTTTTTCCACAAAGTGCTCA
>VDFB02338841.1:0-47059 GCA_007258455.2 Sequoia sempervirens | reverse complement strand
CAAGCATCTAACCATACGCTAGAGATAAGCGTAGCTGGACTTGTCCAAGTGGGAATCCAACAAATATTGTCTTACACATCCATAGGATTGTACATGCTTTTGGGTTACAAAAACGCATGCTTGTTCGTAAACATTGGAAAAACAAACACTTAAACATGATCATGCAAATTTCAAACCCCTTTTGATAGAGCAAATACCTTTTGACAAATCTAAGTGTTGTTGCCTTCCCTTCGGATTATGTCCTTAGAGGTTTCTCATCACTTGAATTTATATCATCATTTGCTCTAACTAGGGTTAACCTAGGAAATCCCTTTGCCTCAATTTCTTGGAACTCCCACACAACACTTTGTGGGAAGAAAAGGAATTTTTACATAGGACATCTTTATTTTGAAACATAATCAAGAAAGTGTAATTGGTAAAAAGAAGTCATTAAAAGCAAAGATAAGCAATTGAGCCCCACACATGTCTTTTCAATGATTTCTCACAAGATCAAGATACAAAAACCCAAGAAAAGGAAACTTAGCCCAAAACAACATCAACAAAGACTCAAAAGGTTATATGATTTTAGAGAAAAGTTGTTGGCTAATTTCTATAGACATGCTTCAAGAGACAACCCCACTTTATATTCATTTTACTACACACAAAATCCAAGATTGTTTCAAGGGATTGGATACCTTGCTTAGGGCATAACATGTTCTTCAATACCTTGGTCTTGTTAAACAAAAGTTCTAAACTAGGGTCATTCTAAGATCAAAACAAACATTCATCCATCAAAAACATCATCAACCATAAACATCTCACCAACATTTTGAGAAAATCTTGAAACAACTATGCTAGGCTCCTTTGGTAGACATCAAAACCTTTCAAACATGAGACTTTGAATTCTTCAAACATCAAACATCAAACTTGTTCAACTCAATTGTGTGTGAATGAATCCTTTTGCACATGCTTAGTTGAATTATCACTTTGTTCAAATTAATGGTGGATAGATGCATCCTTCTCCCATCACTAATTTGGATTATCTTTTGGTTAGCTTGTGAGTAGACACATCCTATTCTCACTCCTAAATCAAATTATCCTTTATGAGCATTAGTTATCTTTTTTAGATCATCATCCAAACATCTTGGGGATATCTCTTGCTCAAACATCAACATTCAAAAGACAGAATTCAAAGTCTAAACATCAAACAAACATCAATCAAAGCAAACCCAAAGTACCTAGCATCACATCAAGATTTTCAATACAAATTCAAAACTTCCATTCTCACCCATATATCATACACCTTTCATCTTCACATCTTTGATCTTTTACACATCCTAGTTTGCTCTTTTATGGTTCAAACAAGATCACAACACAAGAGGAACATGGAGTTAAATCAAGAAACATCAACCACAAGTGATCTAAGCCAAAACATTCCAGAAATCCAAAACACACCACTTCCAGACCTCACTATCACTACACACGATCCACAAAAAGAGGTCTTGGTGGAAGACATCACACCAACAAAACTAAGTGAGGAAGAAGTTCTTGAGATGCTCAAACAACCAAAACTACAAAAGTTTCTTCGCGCAATGGCTAAAATAAATCCATCAATTCTCAACACTATTGAGGATGAGCTTCTTGTACCAAATGACCAAAACACCCTTCCACAATCAACCACTTCCATTACCACCATAGAACCTACTATCAATGAGGATGATACCCTCTTCAACACGCATCAAAATCCACTTTACAACCCACTTGGATTTATCGATACATCTGAGGTTCCTTACCATACCACCTCATCATTTTCTCTTGACACGCAAGTGTCTAGACCTTTGGTACAAGCAAGCTCGTCCGAAATAGAGAGACCTTACGGATTTGTCTCTTCATTTGCACAAGAAAATTTTCCACCATTCAAACCATTCACACCTCCCACCACGTCAACACCATATTTTGGTTTAGGGATCTCCCCTTTACCTAAACTTCCACCTTTCCCTAACATAAATCGCCCCATCCAAATCAATTCATCCAACCAAGGGGGTACATCACATCTTTCAAACACACCATCCACATCAAACCAACGCATGATAGCTAATCAAATTATGGTCTCTCAAAGACCCACTATTTCGCTCATCTCTACCATTCCTACCACTTCACCTAGTCCCACCATTCCTATCACTTCACCCATCCCAAATGCACCTATCACCACATTCACTCCAACCACTACATCCACTATACCTCAAACTTCCACTACCCCCATCACACCCCTTACATCACAACCTCCCACCACCACCATCGCTCTAAGCGCATCTCAAACTTCCAACACAATTCCGATCCCACCACCACCACCATTGCGACCAAGCCAAGTAAGCCATTACAATGCTGCATTCAAAGCATACCAACAATTGCTCCAACAATATCAAACAATTCAGCAAGCACCTATAGCCACGCACGCTTCTCAAGCTTCACAGCAAAATCAAGCTCAAACATCGCTGCAACAACAACAAGCACAACAAGCAGCACAAGCCCAAGCTTTGTTGCAACAACAACAACGAGCTACACAAGCTGCACAAGCCGCACAAGCCGCACAAGCTGCACAAGCCGCACAAGCTGCACAAGCCGCACAAGCTGCACAAGCCGCACAAGCCGCACAAGCTGCTCAAGCTGCACAAGCTACACAAGTTGCTCAAGTCGCACAAGCCACACAAGCTACTCAAGCTACAAAAGATGCCCAAGATGCCCAAGCACGAGTGCAAGCACAAGCACAGTACTTTGCACAACAACAAGCAGCCCAACAACTCGCATATCAGCAAGTGTTAGAGCAATACCAAGAGCAACAAGAAGCAGCACAGCAAGCCCTAGCTGATCAACAACAAGCATTGTTGGACCAACAACATCAAGCACAACAACAAGCTCTATTAGCGCAACAACAACAAGATCAACAACAAGCGTTGTTGAAAGCATACATGGCACAACAAGCAAACATTCCACCCATTCAAACACCCACTCCACCCCCCCAGAACACCTTCATTCCACCTCCTGATCCACAATTGGATGTCACCGCACAAATAAAATTTCTGTCACAACAAGTGCTTGACCTTCAATCAGGAAGGACACCAAAACCACAAAAAAACCTATGCCCTTATCCATTTGATAGGAGCGTAGAAATGAAACCGTTCCCAAAAGGGTTTGAGATCCCTAAATTTGACAAATATCGTGGAACGGGTAACCCTGAAGATCACATCAGGGAATTCCAAGTACATTGCATGGAGGTGGCTTACGACGAAACGTACTTGATGAGATTATTCCCAAGAAGCTTGGTTGGAAACGCTATTGATTGGTTTTCTCGACTTTCTGGAATCAAAAAATTCCAGGAAATCATAGATGCCTTCATACATAATTATTCCTTCAACACTCCCATGGAGGTTAGCTTACAGGAATTATCATCTCTCAAACAAGGGAAAAATGAATCATTCGGTGCTTTCTTACAACGATGGCGATCCAAAGCTAATCAAAGCAAGTGGTCCATGCCTGAAGAGCAACAAGTGGGAACTATCATTGCGAATCTTGATGGGCCCTTGGCCTTCCACCTCAAAGTGCAAAACATCACCACTTACGACCAGTTGATCCCTAGGGCGCTCAATATCGAACGAGCCCTTGCCACACAGGGAGAAACTTCATCATATCAAGAAGGCCGCTCATCATCCAATTATCATGACAAACCACGAACATGGGCAAAGAATCGTAATGTAACCAATGATGGTGTTGTTGACGCCAAAGTTGTCATTAGTGCCCCACGGAAGAACAATCCACCATCCCAACAACAACAACACCAAAATACCAATCAAAGCAATCGACAAGTCAATACTGTGGTCCAACCATCCCATAACCAAAACACAAACAACATTGATAATCAAGGAGACCACAGCGAAACAAGTTCTTCCCCAAACGAAAATACACACTCCTTGGGGAACCTGCTGAAGCAATCATGAAAAGATTGGTAGATGAAAAATTGATAACGGTCCCTACACATAATAATTATCAAGAACCATCGGTCAAGCCACCATGGTATAATGAGAATTATCTTTGTGACTTCCACAAACTCAAGGGACACACGACAAACAACTGCATGAGGCTCAAAAATCTAATTCAAGACCTCATAGATGACAAAATCATAGATGTGGAAGCACCATCAGGAAACAAAGATCTCAAGATTTACACGAATCCGATGCCGAATCATGGCAACAAAGGAAACAAAGATCAAGACAAAGGAAAAGGGGCTTATAAAAATGTCAACCACACATACGAGGGTGTTGTCGCTTGTTTAGATGAGTTTTGTGGAGTCATCACCATCAAAGGGGCCCAAGCCGATTGTGGAGTCACCACAAGAGGTGGAAAGGTTACCATTGCAGCACCATCCCAACCAAGCAGAAATTCCACATCCAATCCAAGGTCTAACCCTAGTGGCTATAATGTCTTGGATCAATTGAAAAGAACCCCTGCACATATCTCCATCATGGAGTTACTCAAAATCTCATCTGCACACAAAAAGATTCTAGAAGAAGCTTTGGCGTCATCTACTGTCCCCGCAGATCTAGATACAGAACAATTCCAAGCTATGGTCGCAAGTATCACCACACCTAACATTCTTACATTTTCTGAACAAGACTTCCCCACACAACCATCTCACAACCGTGCACTTCATCTGGAGGTGTACGTAAATAAAAAGAAAGTCAAGAGAGTCTTGGTGGATGGAGGTGCAGGCTTAAATATTTGCTCCTTAAAGCTTCTAAAGAATTTGAACATTTCAGAGGATTCAATTGACAAAGGAAAAGGCATCACAATAAGAGCATATGATGACCAGGAAAGGGTATCCCAAGGCACCATTCAACTTCCTGTCTAGGTTGGACCCGCCATCATGCAAACCAACTGTCAGGTCTTGGACCTCGATTTACCATACAACATTCTCTTAAGGCGACCATGGATACATGCAATGCAAGCTGTAGCTTCAACCTTTCATCAATGTGTGAAATTCACACATGAAGGTCAAGAGGTTACTATCCATGGAGATCCTGAGCCATTTGCCTACTGCAAAAATCTAGAGGCAAAATACTACAAGATCCCGCAAGTACCCAAGAATGATGAAGGCCCATCAACACCTTACGTGGATCCCGCCACTCTCACTTCTGTGACAGAGACACCCTCCACCCCCGCCATCCCCACCTTTTCTGATATCAAAGTCATAATACAAGATGATGGTTGTGGAAACTATTCAATGCCTAAGAATGCTTTTGTAGTAGGAGAGCTACCACAATCTCCTAGATCAAGAGGACGACCACAATCACAAGAAGCTTCAACATCTCAAGGCTCCTATGAACGAAACCCTACCTTCACAAGTGTAGGAGATCTTGGTCAGGAAACATTAGAAGGGGACTTATCTCATCTTCTCTATCAAGATGATATACCACAGTTGAATTGCCTATGGACGAACGAAACAAAGGTATGAAGATAATGCTCTCGATGGGCTATAACCGGAACCAAGGGTTAGGCCAAGATAATAACGGGCGTGTAATACCCATTATACCTGAGAAGCAAATAAAAAATCTTGGCATTGGTCATCCTACTCCTAAGGTAACTGTACTTGGTCGAGGTGCCCAGGATAGACGGAACCGAACGCCTCCTCAGGAATCTGTAGCTACTCCAAAATCCTCCATGACTTTAGGAATGCCCACTGATTTAACTGAGTCACCAGAAATAGGATTACCTTTGCTGTTTGAGGATACTAATGTCCTTATGATTAGCACCTTGTCTTATGAGTCTGAAAACCAAAGCAATGAAATCCGATTAGTCTATCCCCAACTGATTGATTACGACCAACGAGGACCACCAATTCTTGACATGTTTGAAAACGATAAGGCGCTCTCGGAATTCATGGGACTTAGGGATGACATTCCATGTGGGGATCATAAGGCAGGTTTTATCATAGAGCTGGATACACATGCATACTATGGAGAAACGATTGAATCCCTCAGTCGCAAAAATAAAAAATTGAGAATAATCTCCAAGTCCTTGAGTGAAAACCACCTTGTGGCACTCTCCGACTCTGAAAAAGTAAAAAGAAAGGACGCATCCAATGGTGAAAACCTCTCTGAGGCGCCTGAGGATGGGGGATTCAATCTTCCTCTTACAGCTATACACCAAGAAAAGTCAGCTATGCTAGCAGAAAAGTGCAACCCCATCAATCTGGGAACACAAGAAACTCCTCATATTACATTCTACGCTGAGTCATTATTATGCAAAGAACAAGAGGAGTTGGCTACCTTCTTAAAGGAGAGGAAGATAAATTTTGCGTGGACCTATGCTGATATGCCAGGATTGGATCCAGAGGTAGTGGTTCATCACTTAGCAGTTTATCCTGAAGCTAAACCTGTAAAACAGAAGTTGAGAAAGATGCACCCACAGATTGCTCTATTAGTCAAGATGGAACTCCAGAAACTACTAGAGGCGGGATTCATACGAACGATCGCCTACCCTGAGTGGGTCTCCAACCTAGTACCGGTTTCAAAACCAACTGGGGGCATAAGAATCTGTACGGACTTTAGGGACTTGAACAAGGCTTGCCCAAAAGATGATTTTCCGTTGCCTAACATTGATATGATTGTAGACATGACCGCGGGGCATGAGATGCTTTCCTTGATGGATGGATTTTCAGGCTATAATCAGATAAGAATTGCAGAGGAAGACCAACATAAAACATCTTTCACTTGTCCTTGGGGCACATACTGCTGGAACGTAATTCCATTCGGCTTAAAGAATGCCGGGGCCACATACCAAAGGGCCATGACACTAATATTCCATGACATGATCCACAAAATAGTTGAGGACTATGTCGATGACATCTTGGGCAAATCCAAAAAGAGGAAGGATCATATATCAGTCTTGAGTGCTATCTTTGACAGACTAGAAGAATACAAGGTTCGTTTGAATCCCAAGAAGTGTGTCTTTGGCGTACAATCAGGAAAGTTGTTGGGTTACATAGTGTCAATGAGAGGCATTGAGATTGATCCGGCAAAGGTGAAAGCAATACTTGAAATGGAAGCTCCTAGGACATTGAAACAACTGAGAGGTCTCCAAGGCAGGCTTCAGTCAATTCGCAGGTTCATAGCACAATTAGCAGACAAACAAATCCCTTACTCTCACTTACTCCACAAGGGGGTAACGTACAAATGGGATGACAAATGTGAACAAGCCTTCAACAAAATCAAGGAATATCTGTTAACACCTCCAGTACTAAGGCCTCCAATTCAGAACAAACCATTGATCCTTTATATCTCAGCAACTGCAGCAGCCCTTGGTGCTCTCCTAGCACAACATGATGAAAATGGAATAGAAAGAGCCATCTACTACATCAGCCGTACAATGGTGGGCCATGAGTTAAACTATACATTCATTGAAAAAGCTTGCCTAGCAGTGGTGTTTGCATCCCAAAAATTCAGACACTACATGTTGGCACACAAGATCAAACTCATAGCTAAAATTGATCCCTTAAAGTATCTTCTTTCAAAGGCAATGCTTACAGGAAGAATGGCTAAGTGGGTAATGATATTATCAGAATATGACATTGAGTATGTGGAGCGCAAGGCAATCAAGGGACAGGTCATTGCAGACCAACTGGCAGACGCACCTATCTATGCGGAGAACCCACTTGTTTCAGAATTTCCAGATGAATCCATTTTCAACATTGACATAGCTACTCATTGGAAGCTATACTTTGATGGATCCTACACACAACATGGGTCAGGAGCTGGTATCTTCTTCATCACTCCACAAGGGGATTGTATACCAAGATCATACAAACTAGCATTCCCTTGTACAAACAACATTGCAGAATATGAGGCTTTAACTATAGGTCTCATGATAGCAGTACAGTGGAACATTATGGAATTGAAGGTATATGGAGATTCACAGCTTATCATAAATCAAGTGAACAATGAGTACCAAACAAAGGATGATAAGCTAACTCCATACAAAAGGCTGGTGGAAAATCTCAAGGAATCTTTTGTTGACATCACATTCGAGCAAGTACCAAGAACCAACAACAGAGCAGAAGACGCAATGGCAACTATTGGATCACTCTTAGAGATCCCTCAAAATGTTCCGAAATACGACTTCTTGGTAGAGCAGCTTCTCGTACCAGCATTCAAGGTACCAGAGTCAGAATTTGTGTGCGAAATCGTTGGTCCAAATGATCAGTGGTACCAAGACATTTACACATACCTTAGGATAGGTATCATTCCCGCCGATTTGCGTTCAAGCCTTAGACGAACCTTTATCAAGAAAGCATCTCGTTTTGTCATTTTAGGAGAAACCCTTTATCGTAGAAGCATAGAAGGAACCTTACTAAGATGTCTTAACCCTGAGGAGGCTTCGGCTGCCTTAACTGAGGTGCACAACGGCATCTGTGGTTCTCATTCGAGTGGCATGACCTTGTCTAAGAAATTGCTGAGGAGTGGATATTACTGGCCTACCATGGACAGAGAGGCACATGAATATGTCAAGAAGTGTCTACAGTGTCAGCAACACGGGGACCTCATCCATGCTCCAGCTCAAGAGCTTCATCCAATCATCACACCATGGCCCTTTTCACAGTGGGGACTCGATCTCATTGGGAAAATCACACCCACCTCATCCAACGGCCACAAATTCATTATAACTGCAACTGAGTACTTCACCAAGTGGGTTGAAGCCATACCTATGACCTACATAATAGGAAAGCAGATCTCAAAGTTCATCCTGAACTATCTCATATGCCGCTATGGTGTTCCACAAGCTATTATCTCAGATAATGGGACACCATTCAAAAATCAGGAAGTCCGTGACCTATGTGATAAGTTCAAAATCCAACATCGCTTTTCCACCCCATACTAACCCCAAGGCAATGGCCAAGCCGAGCTACAAATAAACCATCCTCAAAATCCTTAAGAAAACAGTCAATGACGCAGTCGTGACCCGGCATTTGCAGCTTAATCCTGCCCTTTGGGCTTACCGAACCAGCATCCGCACACCCACTGGTGCCACACCATTTTCCTTGGTCTACGGATCAGAGGCCATCTTGCCCATTGAGATCGAGTTACCATCCCTCAGAGTATCATTGCAAAACCATCACCCGGGACGTGCCGAGGAACACGAAAGCCCAAGACTGAACGAGCTGGAACTATTGGACGAGTGACGTCTGGATGCTTTAAACCATCCGCAAGTGTATCAGAATAGACTCAAAAGGAGCTACAACAAGAAAATCAGAAGCAGAACTTTCCAGGTTGGAGAATTGGTGCTAAAAGAGAATCAGAAGAATGTCTTGAACCCAAATGGCTAGGGCAAGTTTGAACCCAATTGGCTGGGACCCTTTGTCATCACAGCAAGCTACAAATCGTATATTAGTTATCAACACCCCAAGGGGAACCTCTGCAGGAGCCCATGAATAGAAAACAAAAAAAAAAGTTTTATTCCTAATTCTTTCAAGGTATAGAACCAAAAAATTCAAAAAATCATAAAAGTCCTAAAAAACATTACTTCAAGAAAACTCATAAATAAAGGCTTTGGTGACAAATAAAAATCAAAAATCAAGAAAATGAAAGAGAAAAATCGTCCTCTAGTGAAAACCACTTCGGTGGCACTTTGGGCAAGTACCTTGGTGAAAACCTGGTAAACAGGCACCTTGTGTAAATAAGCACTCTCCATCCATCTTGGTCTCCGTGACTTTCTTTGCATCATTCATTCACTCATCGCGTATCATCGCATTTCACCCTTCCATCTGCATCTGCACCATAGCTTGGTATTTCATTTGTGTCATGATTCCTCCTAGAGCTACTCGGCCCACTTAAAAGGTCAGTTTGTCCTGCCTATATCGGAGTAGTCTATCACTTCACACTGGGGGCACGTTCTCATCGGATTGGATTCGTGTATGATCTTAAAATCCTCAAATCAAAAAATCCAAAAACATCAGAAAATTAGAAAATCCAAAAACATTCAAAACATATCAAAATCCAAAACAAGCCAAAAAGAATAAAAAGTCAAAAACAAGGTCGTTTTGGTTTTAACTACGTCGTCTCTGAGCTTGAACGTAGGAAAGGTTGATCTTTGATCATCCCCCGAGACATTTAGGTCAATCCTATAGGAGTCCTTCATAATAAACTGACATCTCATCATGTATATCATCATCTGTAAATCGGTCAAGTCGTCAGTCGAACTACATGGTCTCTGCGTGTATAATGTAGGCAAGGCTAATCTATTGATCAGCCCTTGAGGCCCTAGGATAGGTCTTAGGTTAGTCTCGTCGAATCTCTGTGAAAATCCAAAATTGGAAAACTGAAAATCAAAACATTTGTAAAACTTTGAAAATACCAAAATAGCCTCAAAACATTGCAAAACATCAAAAACATTCAAATATTTGAAAAAATCTATCTGCTTCATCTCACTTACATCAGAATAATCAATCATCCATAATAAATCATCACCTCAACCTTTGGTAAAACAGTTGGAAATAAGTCTAGCAGTTAAATGTGAAAACCTAAACTGTCAAAATCTCAAGTATAGGTCAGTTAGTAAGCAAGTTGGGCAACTCTTTTCTTATCAATGGCATATAAATCATAAATAAATTTCATTTGATAAAAGCATGTCCTAGGATCCGTTCCGGACATAATGGGCACTTTTATCAAAACCAACCACTTTGGGTAAACAAAACGACGGTCAATATGTCCCAGGATCCGCCTCCAACAATGGACATTATCTTTTGGCAATAAGTTTTGCCTCATCTTTCTAAACATCATTTCTCTCTGCTAATGGTATGAAGAATATTAGTTTGTTTGCTCACTTTATCTTGTTTGATTTATCTCATTGTGCTCATTCCAAGGACCTCTCAATGATGTCCGAACGAAGGATTTAGAGAGATAGGAATGGGGCAACGATCATTATCTTTTGTCTGCTGTGCTTGTTGGATATCTTTGTAATATAACCTTGGTCATGCGTGCTTTTGTTTAGTCTATAGCAAGGGTGTTTTAAGTTTCTTGTTGACCACATAGAAAGGCTCACCTTCCTATGTTTTGGTCCGAGATATTTGAAATATCTGAACTATTTCCTAGACAGGGTTTCGTATGTCAGGTGTGAACAAGAATACTCCTATCCGATTTGTCGAGTCAAAGTCCATCACACTAGGTACAACGCCATCCTGGTTCTCGATACCTTGATTCATCGTACTGCGTGTATTATCAAACATAAGGAAATCTTCCCTTTGAAAATCCCAACTCCATGGAAAGTAGTCATCACCATTTGCATGATCATCTCATTCTTTCATTCTTCTATCACATTCTTCTATCTTTACTAACATTTCTATCCCAGTTGGTACATGAAGCTACCCACAGCTAATGAATGTCCATTCATCTACATCAACCACTCCTCTCACATTTTATCGCGATTTTGATTGGCAATTGGCATTCCCATTCAACATCTCGAGGGGGCAATATACCAGTGCATTTCTTCTCACTGGGGCAATAGTGGGGCATTTGAAAAATCAGATTTTTTTTATTTTGATCATGACAAGATCATTCTTTGAATCAATGCAACAAGTACATTGCTTCAAAGAGGGGCAAAATGTAGACATGCAAAATGTACAAGTTGACATTGCGATTCAACTCTCATCTACTAACATCGCTTCTTCCTAAATCATTCCTCAGTCTAACCGTTTGATCAAATTCCCCTATCTGATTAAATTCATCAATATTCATCTCTTAATTAAATAAATCATTTTGTCTAATTAAGTCACTTTCCTTGTTAATTAAATCAATCCATCTGATCTAATTATCCCTTTATTTAATTAAATTAATTTATTTAATTAAATCTCTAAAGTCTATCTATTAAATTGAATAAATTAAAATCTTATTTAATTTAATCTTACTTCAATCTCTTTAATTAAATAATCAAAACATGTTTATTTAATTAAACTCATTAAATCATTTCCTCTCGTGTTTGATTTAAATTAATCCAAAAATCTAAGTCAAAATAAGTCAACTAACATAATCATCATTTATTTAATCTAACCATGATTAAATACTAATCTCTCCCACTTGCATTCTCTAGATATCTCCACTTGCACAAATAAATCAATTTATTGATTTATTAAATCTTCATTTTCCCTCAACGAAGCATTTTTTGGAGGAATATTCTTCTATTTCAAATTCAAATTGGAATGACATGTCCTTCCAACATGTCATTTACTCTCTCTCTTACAAGTCCTTTCAACAAGGCATTTACTTCTTCTTACATGTCCTTGCCTTGAGCCAAGTGGCATTCAATGCAATTTTCTTTACCCCTCTTACATGTCTTTTCTCAAAAATTCAAATTCAAAAATGCATTTATTGGCACATTTGTCAAAACTTGCTCATTCCTCATCCAATCGCATGTTGACAAGTGGCATTATATCATTGGTTGAATATTTGTCCCACATTGCTCCATTTTGGCTTTGTTTCCATTTCAACATTCTATAAATAGAATGCTTCACCATGCATTTTATCATCCACATCTCAAGCAAAGTTACCATGCTAAAATACTTAGCAATTCTCATCCATCTCATTGAATCATAGCTAGGTTTTTTTGCAGATTTTAAGCTTGGAGCATACATTCAAAGTCTTCATCAAGTGGATCAATCATCTTCAATCAACATTTGCATTCAAAGAGTTGGGAAAGGGCAAATCTCCACACACCTATTTGCACCAACTCCCTCAAGAGATCAAGAGTTTGCTTGCATTAGATAGGATTTAATTGTTTCATTTGTGTTCTTCATTTTCATTTCTTATCTTTTGCAAATTTCAAATGGATTTCTTGAGGAATCATTGGTTTCTAATCTTGTATTTGATCTAATTGTTTGCATGTTTATTGTGTTTGTGCAAGGTATAGATTCAAATGGTTCACAGTAGGATTATATGCTCTAGATGAAGTAATTATCAATTCAGGACACTAGACTGATAGGGGAAAGAGGGATACATCTGCCAATCTAGATTGGACAATTCTCTCAATTCTCCCAGTTACCTCCTCACAATTTTTTTCCAAGAGCAACTCCTCATAAATGAATGGGTCCAAGTTTGTATCAGTGATGTTCACCCAATTAGAGTCCACCTTTCTAGCTGTGAGAGTAGCTTCCCTATGTTTGTATCTTAGGGTGTAAGGGAGCTGCTCCACCTTTATCCTTTTAGGCTTGGCTCCTTTCCTTGATCTTTCTATAGGTTGGCTCCTTTGAGAAGCCTCCTCTAATGCTCCTGACATCTCTTTCGTCTACAATAAAACCCTGTATTAGATGAACAAAAAGTATAAGAATAAATACATCATCTAATATCATTCTCTACCTCCTATAGGATAACTTTCCATACTTATCCAACTTTCATATTGATTAGAGGTAGAGCTAAAGAAGAATCAGGAATAGGAAAAAAAATTAGCACAAAGGGGGATTGGGACCAAAATGAGACAAGAGGCGGGATCAGAAAAGAAACCAAACTCAAAACCAATTGCTAGTTCCAAGTTCGACATCCACTTCAGTTCTGCTTCTACCAAAGGGTGAATGTGAAGACCAAAGTGAACAATAATTAGAAGTGGGGCCATTTTGGGAGTGGATGCCAAAATGCAAATACCTACAAGACAAGTTTTGTCCCATGTCTGCTTTTGCTAGTTTACTACTCAAAATGAAGTAATTTCATGAAAAGGTGGTCACATGAGCTTAAGGATGAGAGTCCCATGGGACAATATGGGAACTTCAAATAAAGGGGATTAAAATCACCCTTTAACAGAGCATAGGCCAAATTCAAATCTAAGGGCTAGGTATTTGTAAAGGTTGTCAAACAAACCCTAGTTTGTATGACCTGTCGACTCAGATAATTAGGGCATCAAATACCAGATATGAAAATCACTAAATTGACATAGGAAAAAGATCAAAGAGGTCTCCAAATGAATTCTCAAACATTCAAAGCATAGAGGACCTCATCAAATGAAACACTAGTTAGAAACTAGGATATGACAAAACAAACCTATCACAAAAGTGACAAAAAAATAAAAATGGAAAAAAGAAAAAGACAAAACAAAACCCAAAAAGACACAAAGGAATGAGGGAAGATTCGCAAAAAATTGAATCTCGTGAACGTTGAAGAAAACGATGAGCAAGAACACAAAAACAAAGCAACAAAGTGAACGGGAACACAGAGGGAAAAGACCCTACCTCAAAACACTAACAAAAGAGGTTGAAATTGGATAATAATTCACCCACCAGGTGCCACCACAATCAAATTTTATCCTCTCACAGTTACCCTAGCTCTGGTTCACTAAAACAACTTATAAAATAATTATAGTGAGCTAATTAACCTTGATTAAGGTTTAAAAATCAATTCTCACATGTGAGGAGGCTGAAATTAATGCCATAAATGTGGCCAGATGGGGGCATAGCAAACAACATAGAAGTGTAATCAACCAGTGTGGAAATGTAAGGCAGGTCAGACCCAGATGCAAATCTAGAATAGAACAAGAAACCTTTACCATGTATCTTACCCAACTTCGGTTCCAATTCTAGTCCCATGAGAAGGATAAACAACAAAGGGAAATGGGGGCAGAGTAGGAACCAAAACCAAACATGGAACTTTTATAAAGTTCCAAGTTTGGTTTCAATGGCAAAGGAAAAAACACCAAGACAAGGACAATAGAAATGGTGGGAAGTGGGACTAGAACAAAAACCAAGCCCAACAAAGACACAAATGACAACAAAAGAAAAAGCCAACAAGCAGGAGCGGGATTGGAAAAAAAATGAATTCATAACTTTTAAAAAGTTCTAAGTTCAATTCCCATTCTAGTTCTGCTTCCGCTAGAGAAAAAAAAACACAAGGAAATGAGAAACAACTCAAGGGAGAAACGAACCCAAGAGAACAAGACCAACCAAAAGACAATTAAAAGAACATGAAAAAAGGTGAGACTGGAACTGGGACAAAATCCGAACATGAAACCTTACAAAAGTTCCAAGTTCAGTTTACATTCTGACTCTAGTTCCGCCAGAGCAAAAAGAAACAAGGACTTAGGAGAAAAATGAACAACTCCTAAGACCTAAAGAAAATAATAAGGACAAAACAAAAACAATGTGGACCCATTTAGATTGAAAAAAAATGGGGTGGTTATGCAAGGCATAACAAATGGTTACTCGGTTGGGAAAATGGTTTACCCATTTTCAAGACATTGAATAATTCAGTCACCTAGAACCTGTGGTTTATAAACATTCTAACTCAAGTAAGATTAGATATATTGAGCAAGCTTGAGTTGGAATCTCAGATGTAAATCAACATGAATTGTTTCAAATTTGAGTGTGTGCATATATGGTGCATCTTTCTTCATAAAAACTTTCTTCACCTCCAAACCATTATATCTAAGATTCAAGTTACATAGGTTGAGTCCTTTAATTTTCATGCAATAAAATCCCGGGCATTGCTCCATTGCCAATCAGGTGTTCATATCCCTAACAAAGATACCTCTAATTCTCTCAATGCATTTCTCTACTACCAGATAGGCATCCATAGCCCTGATAGAGATACTTGAATCACCCATTTGATATTGATATTTCCTTCTTTCAATGGTTCTCTTTTTCTTTCTTTTCATAGGCTTTACTTGTAAGAATTTTTTATTATCTTTTCTCAATACTCATATATGGTTAATATCCCATGTGGGTTGAGAACTAAAATGGACTTTATGACAGTATTAGGAATCAAATGTTCACTTGAACTATAGATACAACCCTAAGATAAATCAGAATTTTACAAAGGAAGATGTTTTATCTATTTTGTGATAGATTTTGATCATGGTTCATGAGATTGTTTACAATATACATTATTCATAATAACTTTTCAAACCATTATTTAAAAGTGATCATAAGACAATAGTTTAAAATGAAATCTTTCATTTGACATGTCTAAAAATACTTAGACTAATTTCTTTCCTAGTATCCACAATATTCTTTGAATAACAACCCCTTGATTTCAAAATGGATAGAAATGAAGATTCCCAAAGACAAAAACAAAACAAAATAGAAAAAGAGAAAGAAAACATAGGCAAAACAAGAAAACAAACAAACAAACAAAAAAAAGGACAACTAATTACATATATACAATCAACAAAAAACCAGACCTTCATGGGTTGAACTAGTGCTTGAGAAACTAACCATTGATAGGAAATGGAATAGGTTCTTCTGTTAGGGTGCTTAGATGAAAAGCATTCTCACCTAGGATCTTAGATATTTGATATGGACTGAACCAAAGTTTATCAAACTTTTTGTGGTCTCCTATTTTCTCCTTAGATTTATCCCATAGCAACATAAGATTTGATATCCTAAAGGCCTTTATTTTAGACCTCTTGTCAAACCAATGTTTGACGATAGCCTGATGTTTAGAGAATTGCTATAAAGTAGTGTCTCTTTATTCTTCCATCTTTAGTAGACTAGTTAGTCTAAACTCTATCCGATTATCATTTGAATGAAATTCCTACATAAACCAAAGGATAGGTATCTGCAGATGTATTGGAAAAATTGACTCTTGGCCATAGAATAACTTAAAAGGTGAATTTCCTATGATGCCTTTAATACGAGTTTGATCTACCTATAAGGAAATTTTTAGCTAGCAATTTTCTATGATGCCAGTCCCTAGGGTTATTTTCTAGCAATTTTCTAATCACTTCCAATAGGTCCTTGTTGGTAGACTCAGCTACTCCATTTCTGTGAGGGTAGTAATTAGATGAATACTTCAAAATATTTTTTTGTTCATAGGCCCATTGAATGAACTCAATAGAAGAAAAAGTAAGGTCATTATCACATACCACAGTGAATGGTACTTCAAACCTAGTTATGATGCTTTCATTGAGAAACCCGATGACCACATCTGTTGTGCTATTTTTGTAGGGTTGAGCCTTGCTCCAACATGTGCATTAGTCAGTGGCTTTCAAGATGAATTTATGACCTACAAATGAGTTTGGATTAATAACTTCCACAAAATCTAGTTCCCAATAGGTGAATTGTCTTACCTCATACACTGGTTGCAAAGGCATCACTGGATTTCATTCCATAGATGCAAATGTATGGCATGTGTGAAATGTACTAACATGTTGGTGTGCATCTTGGAATACGCGTGGACAATAGTATCTTGACCTAAGAATTTGGTGGGCCATTGAATCAGCATATCCATGCCATGTGCCATGTCTACCATGAAACTCAGTAATAACATGTTTGGCTTCTTTTTGATCCAAACAATGCAGGTAAACTCCTTCAAAATTTATTCTATATAAGGATCCTACTTTAAGTATATAATGAGAAGTATTCATCCTAAATGCTCTCCTTTAAGTAGCATTCATACCCTCTAGGAATCTATTATTAAGGAGGAAGAATATCAGATCTGTGTACCAAGGATCCTTTGTGAATGATTGTACTGTGTACTGCTGGCAAGTGATACTCTTGTCAACATATTCCATAGCCTTAGATAAGCCCTGTCATCAAACAAGATTCATTGGATGGATTTCTAAATCAAATTCCTGTAAAATGTCCATCCATTTTCCTCTTCTCTCCCACAATTTTCTCTACATAAGGAGATACTTCATAGCTGGATCAGGAGCTATGGTGACAACCTGACTCTGAAGGATGCAATGCCTAATTTTTTTTACTACTCGCCCCAATGTGAAAGCTTTCTTTTCTAGGGGAAGATATCTAACTTCTACATTTTTGAATGGGGAGCTCATGAAAGCAATAGGAATTTCATCTCGCTCACCTCTTCATTGTGTAAAAATAGCTGCACATGAATGATCAAATTGAAAAGAATAGATATAGAAGGAATTTAGATAATATCAGTTGGTCATGATTGGTGCCTTAGATATTGACTGCTTAATCTGTGCAAAAGTAGATTTAGCCTCGTTACTCCATTCTATTTTTGCATCATTTTTCATCATCTCATTAAGAGATTTGACAATTTCTCCAAAACCCGTTATAAATTTTCTCACAAAATGAATCCTTCAAAAGAAGGATCTCATTTCCTTTTTACTTCTTGGCATTGCCAGTTTTAAGATGGCTTCAACTCTATTATGGTCTATGGATATCCCAGTTTCTAATATTACATGGCCTAAAAGTTTCCCTTTATAAACTCAAAACACACATTTTTTGGATTCAAAGACACATCATAGCTTATACATATTTTAAGGACTTTTGCTAAATTAGCAGCATGGTCCTTTCTATTCTTAGAGAAGATAGTTAAGTTATCAACATAAATAATGATACACTTACCTATTAAATCTTTGAATTCCATGTCCATTGCACACCAAAAGGTAGCTCAAACATTCATCAGGATGAATGACATCCTCTGATAGGTAAATGCCCCCCACTTGGTAGTGAAGAATGTTTTCATTTTGTCCTCTTGACTAACAAGCACTTGATTATACCTAGAATAGCCATCTAAGAATGAAATCATCTAGGATCCATTAGCAATCTGTAATACCTCATCAAGAGAAGGAAGTGGATAATTATCCTTCTCTAAGGAATTTCTACAATGTCTTCTTTGAACACCTTAATTATTTTACCTTTGATTTCCTTAGGGTAGGTTTTTCCTATATAGACATTCCTTTTTAGACCTAAATCAGCCAAATTGACATATTCATACTTCCCTCCATCACTTTCTATTGGCACCCTTTCACAAGCTCGAGGATCATAATCTAATATTCTTTCCAAAGCCACCATTTCCTTTGGAATGTTGTTACTTTTAAAGTTGAGTATTCATTATGTATTGAAATTCTCAAGATCCCAATCTCCATGGTCTCTTTTTTATTCATCAATTATTTATCCCTCAAAGAAATATAAACTTTCTAGGAAAGCAAGTATATGTTGGTCATCATCGAATACCTAAAAGTTCTAGACATTATCTGGGACGACTGGGATGGAGACTAGTTCAACTAAATTTTTTTTCAACTTGGAGTCCTGCATAATGGAAATGGCATCTACAATCTAATTTTATTCACTATGAATCTAAGTGATTCCAAAAGTATCAAAGTCCTCAATCAAATTCCAAACTCTGTTTCTGTAGGAAACTAATCTTTTGTTGTGAAAAATATATTGGTTGCCGACTTTCTTAACAATAACTTCAGAATCTCCCATAACCATGAGATCCATGACCTTCTTCTAATGAGAAAAAATCAGTCCTCAAGCAAGCACTTCATACTTTTCCACATTGTTTGTGCAGCCAAACTGCAATCGATAGGATGCAAAGTATGTCTTCCCTTTCGGGTTGGTTAGTTCAATTCACACTTTGCTCCCTGATTTGGACTTAGAGCTATCAAATTTAAGACTCCATAGTTGGTATGGAGCTAGAATTGATTTCTTCTTTGGGATTATAGGTAATGGCTTGATGGAAGTGTGTGGCAACTCAAACTATTGTTGGCCATCAAAATTTAAGGGTAGTTGCAGGCAAGGTTGGTTAGAATATTCTCCTATATTCAAAACATGTTCAGGAACTACTTCATGAACATTTTCTTGGATTGGATCACAATTTAGTACATTTTTCATGAATTCCTAAGGCATTGGAAGGGTATCTAGGGTAGGTGTAACTGACAAAGACTAAGATTCCCTAGTCTCTCTTTGGAATTCAGAGTATAGAACTTGAGTCTACTCAAGTTGGGAAGGATCTTCCTCTTGAGCGAGACTGGTTCTCGTAAGGATGGTAGCATCCTTAGCATCAAATGAAAATTTATTGGTGAGTGCTTGAGGTTGGCATTAACAAGTTTGTTCATCCTATGAGACATGGTTTAAGATATCCACACAAGGTTGACATGTCAACTTAGAATGATTCTGATAATGAGTCCTACACCAATTAGGAAGCAAAAAACTCCACAAATCAGCCTATTCTACCAATACCAACCTATCTTGTTACAAATTTTTTATTAGAACTTGCTAGTTGACTGTGGTCATTGGGTGACTCTATTCTAGAGGTAGTTTATCACCAAGATTGAGCATTGAGAAGGTCATGATCTCCTCCCTCTTGTAAACTCCTACCTTAGTTTTGAAGTAAGCTACTTCGTTGGGAGAATCATATTTAGTAATCATATGTTTGAGCTTAGGATCACTCTCAATTCTGATATGTGTTGCTATACCTCTCCAGGGAAGCCACATGTGTGAGAATTCCAAGGAAAAATATCCCCTAATGCTCTTCCTTAAATCTTAGCTCAAAAGCATTCCATATGTTTCTAGGATATCAATGACTTGGATATCCATGTAAGTTTGGATCCTTGGGTTAGATGCAACTTGTACATGAATATTCTTTAGTTATCCTACCACATTTATTTTTGTTTTATCCAATTGAATGACCTTTTTGTTCTTCTGAAGGGGACTCAGACCTAACTTCCTAAAAATTGAGAATGGCATGACATTTCCTAATTCCCTAGAATCGAGTAAAAAGTTTTGTAGATTATTTCCAAAATCCTTAAACTTAAAAGGAAAGGTGGGGTGCCCATATTACCGTTATAGAGGGTTGCATTCATCTCATTTTTTGGAGTCATCTTATCTTTTCCTTTTGATTGGTCTACTTCCTCTAGGGATTTCAATACATTTTTTTGTTGGGTCGGAGACCACTTCATGATGTCAAAGAAGGACAAGGAAGTCTTTTTCCTCTACATCTCTGCAATGAAATAAAACTCTAAATCATTCCTTAACTAATACTTAGGAAAAGAAGGTGGGTTACCTTTATTTTGAGATTCAAATGGACCCTTTGGTGGTTGTGGGTTGTTATCTGTATTCTGATTTGGTGGGACCATGTTGTTAGGAGGGGCCGATGTAGTAGATGGGCCCTTATTCTGATTTCTTAAGAAATGACCTCCCTTGGTTTGGAAGGCCTAGGCATTGCACATATGTCTTCCACTATTTCATTCTCTTCTTGGTTGGAGAATGGAAGTTCTTCATCAAATATGTCATAAGCCTTGGTGGTATCCATCGATCCACTAGACTTGTTGGATGTACCTTGAAACAGAGCATCAACCTATGCAATTTGGACCATCTTCTCCATTTCTAGTCAATTAACCTCAAAATGAGCTGCAGTATTGTGCAGCCTACACCAATTCATCATAAAGTTGAGATCTACCACATTTGTAGTGTGTGGCTTGTAATCACCTTACTCATAATTATGGGAAGCTCCCCCATTATTAGGTCTATTATTCCATGCTCTTTTTTTTGTGGACCTCTAATTATATACCCTATTCTAATTTTGCTAATTTTGGTTAGAGGAATTCTGGTTCTGGAAGTTGATATTTGTATTCTACTTAGAATTTTGATTAAGGTAAATACCTTGATTATTATACCCTCCCTTATTCTAATATTTTTGGTTATAGTTCTGAGTGGGGTTAAATTTGAGTTGGGCCATATCATTGGACATCTGAGATAAAGTCTTCTTCAGGGTTTCCATTTCATTAGCCAATTGAACTTTTCATTCACTCTCTATAGTCTTCACAATAGATGGTTGATTAACAAGATTTGATCCTCCATCCTTATTATGGTAGATTTGTGACTACTGGGAGGAGTCCTAAGCACCATTAGTGAAGAATGGTAGGGGAGGTGAGGTTTGTAATTTATGCATGGGTCCATATTGGGAATAAGACATTCCTGGGATTGTATTGAATAGAGGAGTTGGATTAGGCATTTGATACCCTATGGGAGGAAGAACGCCTCCTAAACTCCCTGATTGTAACCTTATATGTTGTTGCAATTTGATGGCTAGGTGATAGACTTTAGACAAAGAATCAATTTCAACAACACCATATGTCATTTGCAAGAACAAGCCAATAAAAGGATCTATAGCCCTTAAATAAGACAAAATGGCAATATTATCAGCAACTAGGTAAGCATCCTATAGCATTCAGTAGATTCTTTGGAATCTTATGTTGAATAATGGTATTGGTTCATGGGGTTCCTTTCTTATGGTAGCAAATTTGTGATGAAAAAAGAAGGGTCTACATAGACCTAATACTAATTGATAAAGGCATTTTCTAAGTCTGTCCAACTCAGAATAGGCCCTTGTGGTAAATTCAAATACCGGTTGTATGCCATGTCACCCAAAGAGTATACCCCAAGGGATAGTCCCTAGTGGAGAGGGGTTATTCACAAAGAATGCCATAGGTGGTGGTGGGACCGGTTGAGCCAGTTGTGGAATGGATGAGTTAGGTCGGTGAGGTGGTGTGGATGGATTTGGTGGAAACCTAGGTGGAGTAAGTGGTGTTAACAATGGTGGAATGAGAACTCTATGATCCTAGGGCCTATAAATTACAGGGGTTTGGAGTTCAACCAATGGCTCTGGATTCTGAGAAGATCTAAGAACTCTTTCATACCTATCTCATGAGAATGACCCAATTCAAGCCAATTTGTTCCTTAGGCCCTCCTTCTAGTGCCAATCCTATTGATGGTAAAAATAACACAACATTAAACAAAATATCTCTATTTTGTTTCTCCTAAAAAAGAGAGATAACATAAAGTAATATATCTTCCAAGGTTCTAGTAGTTGGTTCTAAACTATGTTGATGTCACTCAATGGCCAATGTAACTAAAATATTCAAGGGAACTTTTTTGGTAATAAGGAACACAAACTACATCAGATCAATTAACCTACGCTTTGGGGAGGGTTTAAAGAAATAGAAAAAGATAAATTAGGGCTTTAGAATAGTAAAATATGAATAAAACTTCTTCATATCTAGACATAAACTTTAATGAGGATGGTTTCTTCAACTAATTAAAACCATAACATGATGCAATCCGTAGCATAGCCTACACCATTACATGTATTCACAGTTCTTAATTCAACAATCACAACCATTTACTAAAACTTCATCTCAATATTGAAATAAATCACTCACTCATTGCTAAAAATCATATCAACAGATATAAAATTAATTCCATTCATAGATAATTTAATGAAATAATCTTAAATCTGGTTTCCCCTATTGATTTGCATAAAATATAAAACATTTAGGCACAACAACTTACTAGCATATAGATGATTATAATCCATTAAAATTATCATTGAATTTCAAACTTAACGATAAAATAAAATTGTATAAAAGTGTAAAAGTATTCAAGTTCAATAGAACTTTCAAAGTATCTTGCTAAAACTTATGAAATCCTAAGACTATAATTCCTATCTGCTATCATATCAGGTGGCTAATCCTTCTTCAATTATCCGACCTTTACAAAATAGAGTCCAGAAGTACATATATGTGAGCCATACATAAGTTTCTCTTAATAAAAACCCATACGCATAAATCAAGGAACCAAAACTGCATGAAGGAACTAGACTGGATGATCTTTAGTTCAACCATTGATGGATGAGAAATTTGAGTTCAACTCATGTTAAAACCCCAAAAAAAAGGAGAGAAGAGGATGTTTTATGTCAAGAAGAGAATGTTATGTTTCCAACTCACTCTTGCATTGCTTGGTCAAGGAGATACTCATCATAACTGGAGAATACTTGTTGAAGCATGTCTAGATCAGGTCCATCAACCCAACTATCCTCAAATTTAATTCTCTTTAACTCTACTAAGTAAAATTGCTGCATATGTTTCAATTTGATCAGTTCCCTCCTAGCAACTTTTACCTCTTCCTTGATGTCCATGAGTCTATTCAAGAACAAGTCTTCTCCATCATCCTCCTTTTGCATCACTTTCTCAAATCTAATGATCCACTTCTCCTTCATCTTATCTATAGGAAGACCTTCTTTGACCAGGATGTCTACATTGAGAAAAATAACAACTGCCTCCAATTCATCAATTTTTTCATTCAAGTCTTTACTAGCCTCTTGAACCTTATTCTTATGCTCATCGATGAATTTGGATCTGAACCAAATTATGTTCAAGGTCTTCTCCACAAAATCTGCATTATCATCTTCAAGAATCGACTACTCTAGGAGAGTTGACTTAGGTAACTTGTTGTCTTTTAGATTCTTGACATGTTCTTGATATTCTTCAACTTGTTTTTCTAGTATCCCAACATGTTTATTCATCTCCCCTACTAACTCAAGTTCTCCTTCATGAATTTTAAAACCATTAGCCAACAATTCACCAACCTCTTGATTAAGCCTATCAATCCACCTGTCAAGCATCCTTACATTACTTCTCATTTGCACTAAGTCATTAGTCTCTTTCTTACTTAGAAGGATTAGGGTTTTTGGAGCAATAGCTTGTTGAGACATAAGAGTGGAGATATCCTTAAAGAATTTATGCAACAGATCCAATTGGGCTTTAAGTTCATAATTATTTTGCTTATCCTTTATCATTCTGGATTTGGTGGAGGAAGCTACAAGATCAATGAGATTCATCTTATGGTTCCTTGTAGGTTTCCCCAAATTGACAGTCCCCAAATGGTAATTAGTTAATTCCATGTCCTATTTGTCTTTGTCCACCATTAGAATTGCACTTTCAACCACAATTTCTCCCACATCCGTAAGCTTGGTGGAATGAAGAACTATAGCCTTCTTCTTAGGTCTTTCCTTTTTTATCTCCTTCATCATTTTGTCCCAATTTAGAGGCTAAGGTTTAACTATCTGCTTTTTTCTCAAGATCAAATTTTAACCCTGTAGGAGCAGTAGGAGTGGTGATTGCTTGTGTTGAAGAAGAGGTATGACCAAATTATCTCTCTCCTCTTTACTTTTGAGTTCCTACTCCTTTTTCTATTGTTTCTTATCCAATTCATCAGCCTTGGATTTGGCCTCCAATTCTTCTTGCTTAATTAATGCATCAGAATGTGCCTTAGCCTGAATCTCCTTTTGTTTGGCCAGTGCCTCAACTAGTGCCATGGCATCTATTTCTCTCTTGGAATCCTCAAAAATCTTCCATTGATATTCTTCTATTAGAACATGCCCAGTTCCTACATCCTTAGTTATATCAAGGGATGCAATCACATGAGTCTTCGTATTAGATGGGGTAACATAGGAATATGTCTCAATGTCATGAATTTCCACCTTAGGATCCTTCTCCTTCAAAGATTCAACTTCCTTGTGAAGGGTTCCCATAGGCATCTCCCCACTTGGTTGCTCTATGATAAGAGGTTTAGTTGATGTTTCACCTCCAATAGTTGTTGAAACATCAAGCTGAGATGAAGTGCCTCCAATTTTTGTTGTGGTATCATCTCCATGTGCTCTAGGAAGATCTTGAGCAGCAGTTTCCTCTCCAAAATTGGGAGGGAAAAACTCCAAAGGCTCCTTGGGAGGAATTATTCTTTTTGTCCTCTTGTATCCTTTGGTGGTTCATGGAGCCTTCCTCTTTTTAGAGGTCTAAGTCTCTGGCTCCTTGATTTTCATGAAAACTCATTGGATGCTCCTATCCAAGACTAGTCTTGCAATCTACTTTATATCTATTGATTCCTCTGCATTCCAATCCACTGGATCTAAGTACTTGGCTCCTACATTTCCAACATCATATTGGGGATCCAAAGTTACTCCATCATCTGAAAATGTCTTAGGCATGTCCTCCTTTATCCCATACTCGACCATGAGTGGGATAGGAAATCATTCATAGTTTCTTCTCCTCAAATCATAATCATCTTATAGGTCCATCCAAAATTCTTCTAGTAGATTGAGGTGTTTATTAAAAATACTAGGAAGCAAGGCCTACATCTTGTGTTTGGGATAAAAAAATTTCCTAGAAGTGTACAAACCCAAATTCAAATAAATCAACTCCTGAAAGATTTCTTTGGCTTCCACATTATGTCCACAACAATATTCACCCAACTTCATGGTGAATTTATGACAACCGGTCATGCACTTGGTGCCAAATTTGAGGTTGACCCTCAAAGCTTGATAGATGAATTCCATTAAAACAATGCTTTTGCTACAACACCTAGGAAGTAAATGAGGGAGGCCATCAAAACCAGCCAGCCTAAAATAGGTAAATTTGGGGTATTCGATATACCAATGTAGCCACTCTTCAATGAATATCATGGGCTCTTTACTCAATCTGCAGCCAACATCTCCTATTAGCCGGTTAACAATAATATACAAAAATGCATCATTAACCCTTTTGTAGTGTAACTTAGATTTCTACAAGGTGAGGTTATCATAATGATCCCACATGCTTCTTTGTCCTTGGAAAGATGCCCCTTTTAGCTACTGCATAAATCACATAAGAGCTCATGAAGAAACTCTTGGTTTGTCTCACTCTAAGCATCTGATTGTGTAATCATTCAAATGACACAATCATAGGCCAATCAAATTGTTGCTTGCCATCTAGGATAGTCTTAATGAATTGAAACATCCATTCCTTGAACTAGGAGGAATCTCTCTTCCCAAACACTCTAGAGAGCATCATTATTATATCCCCAATCTCCTTGTAGAAATCTTCCCTTTTAGGCTGGTCAAGAAGCTTAGCTAGAGAATTTTTCTCAATTCCCATCCAGTTCTTGTTCATATGAGTCCTACTAGTCTCCTTCCTATCACTATATAATTTGAGGGCTTTTTCCTCATTGAGTTACCTAGGGCTCTGTCAGGTAGGTGCATTGAACATGAATATGATCATTTGCAGTATAAGGTCAATAATGACATTCTCCTGCAAGTCCACATATTACTTGGTGGTAGGATTGTATGCTTCGGCTATAGTAATTATCAATTAAGGATGCTAGAATAATAAGGGGAAGAGGGAAACAAGTGCCAATCCAGATTGGACAATTATCTTAGTCCTCCTAGTTACCTCCTTACCAAATTTTTCCAAGAGAAATTCCTCATAACTGAATGGGCCCAAGTTTGTATCGATGATGTCTGCCCCATCAAAGTCCACCTTAATAGCTATGAGAGTAGTTTCCTTGTGTCTGTATATTAGGGTGTAAGGGAGTTACTCCACCTTTATCCTTTTAGGCTTGGCTCCTTGCCTTGAACTTTCTGCAAGTTGGCTCCTTTGAGAAGCCTCCTCCAATGCTCCTGAAATCTATTTCATCTACAATAAAACCCTATATTAGATGAACAAAAAGCATAAGAATCAATACATGATCTAATACCATTCTCTACCTCCTCAAGACAACTTTCCATACTTAGCCAACTTTCATATTCATCGAAGGTGGAGCTAAAGAAGAATCAAGAACATGAAACAAATTTAGCACAAAGTAGGATTGGGACTGGAATGAAATCGAAGGTGGGATCAAAACATAAACCAAACTAGAAACCAATTGCTAGTTCCAAGTTTGACATCCACTCTGGTTCTGCTTGTGCCAAAGGGTGAGTGTGAAGACCAAAGTCAACAGTAATTGGAAGCAGGGCCATTTTTGGAGTGGATGCCAAAATAAAAATACCTATGGGATGAGTTCAGTCTTGAGTCCACTTTCACCAGTTTACTACTCAAAACAAAAAAAATTCTTGAAAAGGTGGTCACATGAGCTTAAGGACTAGAGTCACATGGGATAATATGGGAACTTCAAAAAAAGGGGCTAAAAATAACCCTTTAACAGAACAAAGTCCAACTTTAATTCTAAGGGAAGGCTATTTGTAAAGGTCATCGAACAAACCCTAGTTTGCACGACGTGTCGACTTAGATAATTAGGGCATCAAACACCCGACATGAAAATCACTAAACTGACATAGGAAAATGATAAAAGGGGTCTCCAAATGAATTCTCAAACATTCAAAGCACAGAGGACCCCATAAAATGAAACCCAAGTTAGAGACTAGGGCATGACAAAATAGACCTGCAATGAAAGAGACAAAAAAATGGAAAACAAACAAATGGAAAGGCATAAAAAGAAAATTGGAACACAAAAAAGGAAAAAAAAAAACCCAAAAAGACACAAAGGAACTAGTGAAGATTCACATAAAACAGAATCCCTTGAATGCACAAGAACACAATAAGCAAGAACACAAAAAGAAAGCAACAAAGCAAATCGGAACAAAGATGGAAAATAACCTGCCTCAAAATACCAACAAAAGAGGTTGAAATTGGATAAGAATTATCCCACCACGTGCCTCCACAATCAAATCATGCTCCTCTTGTAGTTATACTGGCTCTGGTTCACTAAAATGACTTAGACAATAATGATAATGAGACAATTAACCTTGATTAAGGTTTAAAAATCATTTCACATGTGTGAGGACATTGCAATTAATGCCATAAATGTGGTCAATTGGGGGCAAAGAAAACAACGTAGAAGAGTAATCAACTAGTGTGAAAATCTAAGGCAAGTCAGACCTAGACCCAGATCCAGAATAGAAAAAGAAACCTTTACCAAGTCTCTTACCTAGCTCTAGTTCTAGTTCCAGTCCAATGATAAGGACAAACAACAAAGTAAAATGGGGGTGAAGTTGAAACCAAAACTAGAGATGGAAATTTTACAAAGTTCTAAGTTCAGTTCCAATTCTGGTTTCATTCCCAACAAAGGAACAAACATCGAGACACGGACAAAAGAAATGGTAGGAAGTGGGATCAAAACAAAAATCTGGCCCAACCAAGACATAAATGACAACAAAAGACAAAGCCAACAAGTAGGAGCAGGATTAGAACAAGAATTGAATTTAGAACTTTTACAATGTTCTATGTTCAATTCCCATTTCGATTCTACTTCTGCCAGAGAAAAAAAACACAAGGAAATGAGAAACAACTCAAGGTAGAAATGGATCCAAGAGCACAAGACCAGCCAACAGACAATGAAAATAACATGAAACAAGGGCGATACTAAAACTGGGACCAAATTTGGACATGGAACCTTACAAAATTTCCAAGTTTAATTTCCATTCTAACTTTAGTTTCGCCAGAGCAAAAAGAAACAAGGACTTAGGAGAAAAATGAACAACTCCTACGAGCTGAACAAAACAACAAGGACAAAACAAAAATAAAGGGGGGCCATTTTGATCCAAAACAAAATGGGGTGGTTATGCAAAGAATAAAATCTACAAAAATGGTAAGTTCCTAAGTACAAAATATGATCCTTGATGTCGACAAAATACTTGTCTCCCTTTTGGAAGAAATAAAACCAAGTACAAATGCAACGATGCTTCCCATTCTAGATAGGAATTGAAGGAAGGAAGGATGCATATGTATGATGATGATGTCTTCAAAAACTATTCATGTTTCTCCTTTCCCAATGAAGATGAATATGCTGCAATCAAATTAGGTACATGCCCAATAAATGAAAAAGGTGAAAAACTAGGACTACATGGAAATTGATGTTGAAAAAGCTCTAAATAATGCAATGCAATGACCCCTCCATTGAAGGAATAGGTGGATAATAGATTTCCCCCAAGAATGAAGTGTCATCAAAACCATTGAAATAAGTTTGAATCTAAAAGAGTGTATAGTGATGAGAAACCACATGCCTCCCTCTAGGAAGAATGAAATCCAATAGTAGATGCTGACATGTGGATGTAGAAATGAAGTTTGGAGGATTTATATATTTTTCAGCTTGGTATCAATTGTAGCATATCTAAAGATATTATGTACACTAGTAAATAATGTTTAGACTTTACAGAGGGAGACAATTATCTCATCAAGGTTATCTAAAGATATAGGCCACAATGTTTGCATGAAGTTTGGATTTTTTTTTGGGATCTTTATTGCATAGGGAATTGGCAGAGTGTATTGCTGGCATATGGCTCATGTGGACGTAGTTTTTAGTTTTCTATGTTGTCAGTGATGGAAACCATAGTCATCATTTTTGTCCACAGTTATGCATTCAATCACACTAGCAGTTAAAGTGGAAAACTATGTGTTAGTGGTAGAATAGGGTATTCAGTCTAATAGCTTCACTAGATCATCACTTTGTGTTATGGATCTCTTAGATTGTTTTTCAAGCATGTGTAACACCTTATCATTGAATCTTTTATTGCTATCCATGTGGCTACGTGGTTTTGGAGGTCTGGTAGGACATTTTTAGTTTATTTGCTTATTGGAGCCAACTCAATGTAAATGGTATATAATAGTTGTATAAAGTTGGATTATGATTATTAGATAATTAATTATGGGTGCTAGCTATTGTGTAGCTAACTTGTTTGGATATGCATTATAATTATTTATGTTTTTGGGTTGACTGATTGCAAATATTTTGTTGAAGCTGACTTGTGGCGGTTAATTACCGGTGAGTGGATATATTTAGATGTTCGATCACATCATTTTAGAGAAGCAATAGAAGGTATGTGTGTATGTTTCAAATATCTAGGGTGTATTTGAGTGATGTCATGCATAGTTTCACTTGTGCATAGAGATTTTGTGTGCGAACTTGGGCATAACAGAGCAGAAGTTCATTACCAGTCATCACAACACATGTTCATCATCAGAGCTAAACCAGAACAATCAAGCATTTATAGATGCTATCTACTTAGTTCATTTTTATTTTGCATCAATTCCAAACTATTGTAAGGGTAGTTAGCTCTAAGTAGTGAGCCTGAATGCAAGTGCATTATCTTTTTGTAATACTTCTTTTGAGTATACTCATAAAATATTGTGGATTGGCCATCCATCATGGTTTTTCCCCTTATAGGGTTTCCACGTAAAAATCCTCATCTTATGGTTGTGTAGATTATTGTTTTCTATTTCTGCATATTGATTTTACTCAAATGTGTTGAATGGAATAAAGATCAGGATAAAAGAGTTAAATTTTCACAACACTGATTCACCCCCCCTCTCAGTGTTGCTTGTTTCCAGCAATTGGTATCAAAGCATGTTCCTCTAAAGAAGTTTGACAACTTGGGGAAATATTGGAAAGTCATGGATACAAGTAGTCTTAAAAAAAAACTCATGGTGGCCTTGGATGATCTTGATCAGTCAAAATCTAAGATTCGTGAACTGCAAGAAAATCTTGAAAATGTAGAAAAATTCATCTAGTCATTGAAAGATAAGATTGGTGAATGAATAGAGAAAAGAAAGGAATTATGTGGTTAGATCAAGTAGAAGAAAAAAAATAGTGAAGATGAAAAAATCAGTCAAGTCCTAAAAGAAAAAATAAAAGAATGTGAAAAATTTGCTCAAGAGAATGTTGTTCTAAAGCATGAGACAAAATCCATCATGATGAAGATGACTAAAGACTTAGAGGATAGAAAGAGAAATGAAGAGAAGCTTGCACAATCATTAAAAGAGGTTTGAACAATGCAACCAATTAGAGAATGAATTGGAGAAAACCTAGAACAATGAAGAAGAGCTTGAAAAATAGCTTGATGATCTTAGGGATCAACTTTCTACAACAAATCAGTTCAAAGAGAACTTCAAAGAAAGCTCATCCAAACTTGATGAGTTAATCAAGGGATAAAGAACTGATGGTGACAAATGAGGTTTTGGATATGAGGAAGGAGAAAGCTCCAGATCTATACAAAGGAACTCTGGACAAAGGAATCCCAAAAAAGGAAACTAGATGAGTAGATCCAATAGAAATATGGTAAGGAAACCTAATGCTCAAATATTTAATGGTTATTGTTATACTTGCAACAAATTTGGTCATATGGCTTCCCAGTGTAGAAGCAGGTTGAACACAAGTAGATTGTCATTCTTATGACAATGCTTTAATTGTTACAAGTATGGTCACAAGTCAAGTGAATGTAGAACTATGATGCATAACCCTCATAAAGATGTCAAATGCTATGCATGCAATATATTTTGACATATTTCTAACCAATGAAATTCTAGAAAAAGTAAGTGGAATAACTAGTCTAAGCAAAGAAGTGTTGTTTGCTTCAACTACAACCAGTTTGGCCACATTTCTAGATTCTATCGAAATAGAAAAGGTTCGATAAAACTGAATAATCAACAGGATGTTAAGGGAAGAGGAAAGATCACTGCTGATGAGATCAAGAAGAAAATACAAAGCAAGTGGGTGAAAAAAATCCCTCTACAAAAGAAATTGGATACACACCAAAAGCCTCTTCTGGTAACACCCCTGGGAACTAATTGTAGATCTTTGCATTAGGGGGAGTTGTCAAGGAAATTCTCTAAACCCCCTACAAGTGATCAGTACTGGAATTTGGAAAAAACCAGTAGGAAGTTGGATAATCTTTAGTCATTTTGAAATGAATCCAAAGCACCAACAAAGTCTATTGAAGATCCATGCAAGAATTTTTTTCCCCAAAATATTAAAAGATTGAGAACCCTACAGAAATAGGGCAAGGGAATTTATTGAAAAGAGTAAAGAGTCAAGTTAAACAAGAATATAAGAACCATTTCCACTCTCATTTGTCACTTTACATTCAAGAGAAAATAATTTTGAAGTGCTCTGAGGTGATCCTTTCCAAAGTGAAGATTTGATTCAAGCTTAGAAGAGAATCTACGGTCATCTTCCATTTCATCTCTAAAAGGTAGTTTTAGCAAACTAGAAAATTTGTGTATTCATAATTATGTCTACCCCTCTCTTAGTTGAAGTTAAGGATAGGATATGCACTAAGTTCAAATGACATCCTTATAAATTGGTAGACACTAAGCCCTTAGGAGCATTTTCGCCAGTGTCGTATGGTGTTCTACACACCAAAGATATTAGGGTTTATGTGCATGTGAACATTGAAGATCTAGATTGTGTGCAACTATTAGAACTTTATTCTAATCAATTAGCGCAAGAAGATTTCTCCATGAAAACTAAATTCAAAACCCTAGTGGACAAGAAATTTGCACAATTTGCAAGGTTTCCCAGATTTGAAGAGGATGAGTGGGTTTGATACATTTTGAGCTAAGTACATGATGAATTTATGTGGCTAGATATCCCATTTAAAATTACCAAGGAATCTATTTGCATCGTTACTAGATTGAATTCTTCCAGAAAACTTCCAGTATTGAAGTCAATAAAGAATGATGTTGTCACTAAAGTGACTAGCTCACACTAGGATAAAAGGGAAATTACTCTAAGTCACATTATCGAGATTGATGTAAGATTTGCATCCATGATCATAGGGTATAAGATTTACCATTCGAGTAAGGAAAATTATGTATCTGGCACTGCCATTTACACAACATATGAGATGATCAAACAAAATATGGATTATGATCTATGTGAACTGCTTAGAGGGAAACTCTTGGAGAACCTTAAGAAAATCAAGAAGGACAAAAATAATTTGTTCAAGTTTGGAAACCTTTTAATCTGCCTGTACTTTTACTTCTCTGGTGAGGTACCGGGCATTGGAAAATTTCAATGGAGAAATGATGTTCTTGTAGCAGTATAGATTTTGGACATGCTATGTAGTCTTGGTGACTAGAAGACCTACAACTCAATCCTATGGGGTCATTTCAAAAACCTCAAAAAATAGATGCACGCCATAGAGAGGATCCCTGAAGCTATAGTGGAACAGTATAAGGACTATATATGCTTCATCATGGAAATTGATCAATGTCACATGGAAGTGGTTGATCCAAGAACTATTTGGATCATGCCTATGGGCTATGAAGTGAATTAAAATATACTGAGGATGTATGCAGATCATCTACTAAATTCTCCACTAGATCCAAATGAAGAAAGGTTTGGCACCTATGTAGAAAAGAGCCTTCAAGTTCATTCAGAACTGAAAAAATCCTAAGACAACTAGGAAGGTAAGAAAGGAAACATAAATAATTGCAGAGCAACTGGGTCTTCCAGTTGAGAAACTAAAAGAAATCAAAAGGAAAAGAGATGAAGCTGAAGCAACTCAAAAGAAGGAAAGGGCATCAACAGTTGGTCTAGGAACATCTACTCCTAAATCTAGAACAACTAGGAGTTCCCCTGCATCTCATTCAAATAAGGTCAAAGCCTTTAGAAGAGGAAAGAAAAAGAAAGCTCAAGGACATATAAAGTTGCATCCACAGATGAAGAAGAAGAGACTGACTTAGAAGAAATTGTAAGGGAATTGAAGGAAACCGAGAGTCATGCTATCAAGCTGAATAAAAGGAAGCCTGTTGGCAATAGTGAAGAAGCTCAAAAGAAGCCTAAAACTGCCAAATCCAGCATATCAGTAGAAGAAATTGAGAATGAAACAATAGCTAACGAAAATCTCAAACTACTTTGTGATCTATATGAGTATTTTGACGATTTTGGTAAGTTGACTCTTGAAGAAGTTGTTGTCAAGCATTTGAATGTTTTCAATAAAACTCTAGTAAAAATCATGTCCAGCTTTCCTACAAGCCTATACAATGCTTTGGAATCAAGAAGGGTGAATGATAGGACAAACAAAGAGAACATGACGAAAAGAGTTCTTGATGACATATGCCCTAAAATGGGAATTGAAGAAATGGATTCACTCCTCCAAAAAGTCAAAAAGGAATTCAAAAGCAAGTCAAGAATAAATAAACTCATGATTGATAACGCTGATACTATTATGAGTGAGACCAAGTCCATTTTGGAAGAATTCTTGTCAAAAGAAAAGGTAAATATTGAGGAAGTTAATATTGGACAGGCTCAAAGTCATGAGGAAATGAATATGGGAGAGAGAAAGTTAGAAGGAGGAAATGAAAATGATGAGAACATTAATGTATCTAATCCTGTAATATTTGAGGATATTCTAACTTCTCCCAATGATGTAAATGTTGAGACACTTGTTGCAACAGAGGTCCAAGGTAAGGTGGTAGTTGATGTGAAAGAAGGGTCTGGTGATGAAAAAGTTTTGCCAGAAGTCATTTCAGAAGCTCAATCTAAGATTGACAAGGGAAAGAATCAAGAAATCAGTATGGAAAAGGTAAAGGAATCTCTGTTAGAGCAGAAGGAAGAATCAAACACTGATTTTGATGAGAGCTCAATCAACCTATGCACATTGTCTCAAATCTAGATGCTAAAAGTTGCCAAACTAGCTCAAGATAAAGCGAATGAGAAAATATTAAAATCTCATATTGAAGATAGTGAGCTAGTGAAACTCACATCTGAGGTTTTATAGAAAATGATGCCTACCCATGTTATGGATCCACCTGGATCCCCCTCTAGTGAGTTAAAAATATTGATAAAATTTGTAGACTCTCATTTCAAGTCTTTTGAGGTTTCAGCTCTAGTTCAAGTGAAAAAGGAATTTAAGTAGGAAAGAATTGGAAGCCTAATCCAACTTATTGCTAAGGACAAGAAACTTCTAGCAACTTGTATACAAAATATCCAAGGTGCTATAACTAAAGGAGGAAATATATACAAATCATGCCTAATTCTGTCAAAATTTACTACAACAAATGAGAAAAAGATCAAAGATATTGAGCAACAGTTGGCTATTATTTCCAACACCTTTGATCCTTTGACCAATAGTATGAGCTAGCAAGATAGTCAAGTAATATCCTTGCTTGATCAATTAAAGACTCCACAGTTTGAAAATGAAAAAGTTATTAGCAGAGTAAGTGACTTCAAGAAACTAATAAGTCCATAAATTGAGACAATGGAAAACACTCTGAAAGAAGCCAAAAGTGCTCTAACCACTCCTGATCCCATAAGTTTGGAAGTTGCAGAAATGATGACTTATCTTCTATGTGGTCATATTACCATTCTAGAGAGCTTGAAGAGTATCTGGGACTCAAAATTAGAAGGAATGAAGAATTTCTTTCCAGACATCTTCACATTTTTGTAAGTCTCTGGATATAATTGTATAGTTTTGCAAATTTTTTTCCCCAAATTCTATCATTGATGTCAAAGGGGGAGAGTGTATGTGAAAAATGAAAACATATTCTTAGGGGGAGAAATATTTTGCAGTGGAGCAGTATTTTGTATTTTGGTAGAATGCTTATCAGTTTTGACACTTAGTCATTTTTCACTAAGTGTTGCCATCAATTCCAAAGGATGAGATTGTTGGCATATGGCTCCTGTGGATGTAGTTTTCAATTTTCTATGTTGTCATTGATGGAAATCATAGTCATCATTTTGGTCCACAGTTATGCATTCATTCACACCGATAGTTAAAGTGGAAAACTATGTGTTACTGGCAGAACAGGGTATCCATTCTCATAGCTTCATTAGATCATCACTTCATGTTGTGGATCTCTTACATCTTTTTTCAAGCATGTGGAACACCTTATCATTGAATATTGTATTGCTATCCATGTGGCTACATAGTTTTGGAGGTTCGGTAGGACATTTTCAATTTATTTGCTTATTGGAGTCAACTCAGTGTAAATGGTACATAACGGTTGTATAAAGTTAAATTATGATTATTAGATAATTAATTATGGGTGCTACCTATTGTGTAGCTGACTTGTTTGGATACACATTAGAATTATTTATGTTTTGGGCTGACTGATTGCAAATGTTTTGTTGAAGCTGAATTGTGGCAGTTAATTCCTAGTGAGTGGATATATTTAGATGTTAGGTCACATCTATTTAGAGAAGCAATAGAAGGTATGTGTGTATGTTGCAAATATCTAGGGTGTATTTGAGTGATAACATGCATAGTTTCACTTCCGCATAGAGATTTTGTGTGCAAACTTGGGCATAATAGAGTAGACATTCATAACTAGTCATTAGGACACAAGTTCTTCATCACAACTAAACTAGAACTACAATCAAGCATTTGTAGATGCTATCTACTTAGTTCATTTTTCTTTTGGATTAATTCCAACCTATTGTAAGGGTAGCAAGCCCCCATCTTCTGAGCAGTGAGCTCTAGGTAGTGAGCTTGAATGCAAGTGCATTCTCTTTTTGTAATACTTCTTTTTAGTACACTCATAACATATTGTGGATTAGCTATCCATTGTGGTTTTTCCCCTTACAAGGTTTCTATGTAAAAATCCTCATGTTATGGTTGTGTGGATTATTGTTTTTCTATTTTTGCATATTGATTTTAGTCAAATGTGTTGAGGGGAATAAAGATTAGGATAAAAGAGTTAAAATTTTCACACATCCCCACTCTCAGTGTTGCTTGTTTCTAAATGATTGCCCCCTGAATGAAGTGTCATCAAAACCATTGAAATAAGTTTGAATCTAAAAGAGTGTATAGTGATGAAAAACCACATGCCTCCCTCTAGGAAGAAGCAAATCCAATAGTAGATGTTGAAGAAACTCCAACTCCATAATGAAATGGTAGGGAAGAAGCCTCATATATGAAATATCTAAAAAGGAATCAAGTGCCTACAAGGTGGCCTCACCAAGATTAGGATCCTCAATCAAGGTTAAAAAAATAGAATATGGAGACACAACAAAATTCTCTAAAGTAGAATATGCATAGAGAAGAGATATCCCCTCAAGAATGTCCTCCAAACCAATAGAAGTTGCCAAGTCTAAAATACTTGAAACAAAGCCATCCTATGATCCCAATTTTGGAAAACTAAATATTGAAGAGCACAAAAATATACTGAGAGGGAGGTGAATCAGTACATTAAAAAAAATTTACCCTCTCAACTTTTACCAACTTTAAACTATAACACAATATCAACCATGCAAGAATAGAACAATATGAACAAGTTGACACAAAGATTTTACCTAGAAACCCTCACGAGACAAAACCATGGTACAAATAATGGAATTTATATATTTGTGTGAATTAGAATGGTTGTATGCACCAACCTCTAGCTTGTTTTGTAGGAACTAACCTATAGGAAGCACCAAATCCCTCAATTTTCAGAAACTGACCTACTGGAGGCACCAAATCCCATTGTTCCTAAGCACCAACCTACTAGAGGCACCAACCCGAACTTTACAAGCACCAACTTAGCAAAAGATAATAACTTTAAGAACAATATTCAACCTTCAATGTTGCTTCTTCAACGGATGATGGACAATTTTTCTCAAATCTAATCTAAATCACATTATGTTCTTCCTTTCAAATCTAATCCAACATATGCACAATTTATTTTCTCAAATCTGATTACAATTATGCTTACTCTCTTTCTTCAAATCTGATCCAAACTATGCACCAATTCTTCAAACAAAACTAATCATAATCATAGCATCAACTTCTCATCACTTTCTTCCTTGAGATCTGGCCAAAATTTTCCTCTATCTCTACATAGAGTCCTATATTTCTGCTCAAACTCTTCCTTTATCTCTACCAGATCTTCTTTTATATCAGCATACTCTTCTCACAAACCTACCATAAACTCTTCTCTTAAATGTGTATTTATACTTCTTATATATATATATATGTATATCTTTTAGATATTACATTTATTCTTGACACTTCATCACACATATATCTTCTCAATAGAAATTAGATTTGTACTTCATAGTGTTGCTCCTTCTCTTCCTTATCACTCAATAAATATATCTCTTATTGTTGGATTTTGTTCACATAATCTTCTATAAATCTACCATGATACTTCTCACAATTCCATTTTAAAATCTAAATATAAAATTCCAAAAAATCCAATCTTCTTATACTTGGTTCTACTGGTATCTTTATGATATTATACTTTCTCACAACACTCCACCTCTACAAAATTTTGATCCATTTCCTAGTTCCTTTTATATTCTTATGCTTCCATAGAAAGCAAGTCAACCTTTCAAATGAGCATGGCTTTGTTAAAAAACATTAAACTACCTTTATTCGAGTCATTGCCTCAAATAAAGAATAATCAATTTCTTCTAATAATTGTTGCTGCTTAAGTCACTTCCTTCATATAAATATTGTATTTATATAGTAATCATTACACCACACCATTTTATTGTAATTTAAAAGTAAAAACTTTATATATGTAATGCTCTATATGGAGGGTCGTCAGCCTTCAAGGAAATCTTATTTATTTTATTACTTCAAAAAGAAACTTGTTTGTCTTATTCAAAATTATCACCCTTTATGATTTTTATCTCAAACAATTAGCATCATATACAAGCTTGTTATAATATTATTTAATCCTTCTTTGAGGGTGGAAATAAAATTTTTCATAATGTTGCATGTGCTCCCTCGAGGCCTATAGATCAATTATATTATCCTTGGCTAGATAGATCAAACATGCAATGTCCTAATCACATTCAAACTTCATGTTACTACTATGAATTTAACATAAGCATAAAAAGTGTTGATTTTTTTTTATGATACCAGTGCTTAGATTTCTAGTCATCTATTAAATATCGAGGCCCGACTCTTCCATAAATAGTATAACCTCTAAGAATTCATGTGGTGTTCTCAATAGACTAACTCTCTTCACATTTTGTATATTAGATGCAAGTCTTTGTCTATGGATTCATATCCATGCTTTTGAGATGACTTCTCGTTTTTGCCAGTTTTCTTACATTTCCCTCACCTTTCTATTATTGATAGTTGAGAACACATGATGAATCTTTTTGTTTTTGTGTCAACAATAGTAACATATTCCAAACATGATTAAACATAATTACAAACAACCATGGTAGCCATAAATTTCTTCACAACATCTTTTCCTATTGAAGATTTTTTTATAGAAAATTCAACATCTTCATCTTCAATCCATATTCTATAAATCACCTACTTAAACTCTTCATTGATTTTCTTAGAGACTACATTGGAAACTATGACTGTGATGAGCACTAGTAAGATAGGAACACTAATAGCATTCAAGAGAACAACCATACTTTTTCTTCCATTTCATGTTATTGTTCTACTTTTTCTTGTGGAAACCATTATTCTATTTTTGAATCTTAAATAGGAATATAAAGGCCTCTTTGCACTTAGTTTATAATATATACTTGTAAATAAAGATTTTGGCTTCCAAGGACTTTCTTACACTTTTAGGGTTTTTCACCTAAAAGGAGAAAAATGGGCCAAAATGGGAAATTTCTACACTCAAAATCAATGCAAGGAATGCTTAAATATAGTTTCCTAATGTGATAAACTAAAAAAGAAAGATGATTATTAATCCAAAACCTAAGATATGCAAGTTGTTTGAAAACACATTGTGATATACAAGATGATTGATTAAATGCAATAAAGAACAAAATAAAGATGTTAAACATAAACTGTGCTCTTGGGAATTGATGAAGGGAAAAATGAAGACTACAAACACCTCTGAAATTCTGGAAATTATGATTTTTAGGCCAACTGGGACACTTACGCCAAGCTAGGAAACTTAGTCCCAGATCAGGGAAATTGCCCAAAAACCTATTTTTCCAAGTGGGTATCTAGATATGCTAAAATATTTGATAGCCACATGCAGTGGGACTAAGTCACCACCGTTGGAAACTTAGTCCACTTTCGCTTTTCTGAAAAGTCAAACATGGAATCTATAGCTCTCATTCTACTCTTTCTCTTCCTCCAAGTGTCCAGTTCTGAAACCTTGAATTTTGTGGTTGTAACTTTTGTGCCGACCTTGTATTAGGAGATAATCAACAAGAGTTTGGAACCTATTCTTCCCCATCGTTGATTGCCAAGGGACAAATCTCAGTCATGTCAAACTCCATTTAGGTAATTAAAGGTAAAACTAAATGAAGAATGAAGATAATGAAACATGAAACAAGGAAATTAGAAACTTTCCATGATGATTGATCTTGAATTGTTGCAACAATGGATGAAGAATATTTCTCTTGAAAGCCTTAGAATTGAGCTTGAATGCTATCTTGATGACTTAAGATGTTAAAACCATAGCTTGCTTGACTTGATAGAAATAATGAATGACTAATGAATAATGAATTATTTTTTAGGTGAATGAATTAGGGTTTAAAGGTATCCTTTTATAGAGAAGATTTAAGAATAAGGATCATGATCAAGGGCCAAGATTAAATTAGAAAATAATTTAATCAATGGTGGAGGTTAATTGTGAGAAGAAAGACATGGATAGATAAAAACTTTAGGTGTAAGATAGGATTGGCACATAAAAATAGGTGATAGGAGAAATTAAATAATAAAGACTATCTAATTTAGGTGATCAACATAAAAGAAATAAATAAAATATTAATTTTATTTATTTCGAAAGAATGGTGAGAATAAATAATGAGATAATTAAATAATTAAAAATAATTATTTAACTATAGAGGAAAGGTGGAATGTTAAACATTAAATAATTAAGAACAATTATTTAATAGAGATGGAAGGGATAATTAAACAATAAAAATAATTATTTAATTATAGAAGAAGAGGGAAAAAATAACATTTGAATTAAAATAATATTAGACTTAAATGCTTAATAAAAATCAAGAAAAGTGTGAAAGTCATTTACAATTCTTTACAACACCTTTACAAGAAATTGTTAGATACATTTTATTTAGTTTGCAAGGATCCAAAACCTAATGTGGATGTGTAAAACACCCCAAAACACTAAATAAAGTCCTCATTGAGTCTAATTTATCATCAATTATGCCCAAATCAAGCAAGGTATACACTTTTTGGTTACATTAGTGAGAGGATGAACCTGCTTCAAACTCGCACTAAAGTAGACATTCAAGAAGGATCCTAATGTACCAATGTAGATGATCTAAGATGAAAAAGATTAAGGAGGTAACCAAGCCTGGGATACAAGATCCCTAAGTCAAACTAACATAAGTGCAAAAGGACATGCACAAGGTGAATGATTTGCAACAAAACAGAGCTTGCCCAGATGCATACAATGAGCAAGAACTAAGGGGAAAGAAAAATGAGGTGGATCAAAGATGCACTCACTCTAGAACCACAAAACATCCAGGAGTCATGCCAGGGTGAGGGTTGTCCCAAAGTGGTTTAGTGAGAGAAATTCTTTTTCTATTATTAAAACCATCCATTTTACTGCTTGAAAAAGTGATCCCTCCTAATATATGCTTTAATGGGCACCACAATGAAAGAATTGTTTGTGAAATATTTTTGAAGATGTAATGTAAAATGTTTAAAGGTATTTTTCTTTGTTCATGTAAAGATCTTCTTCTTAGGGAACATTGTGCCTAATGTCTCAAAGAGGACAAGTCGATTGATGATTGTTGCCCATGGGATGCCTCATTCACATCATGCCATACCATCTAATCATACACTCTTGGATGAAATCAAACCAAATGAAACCACCAAGAAGAGGACACATCACAAGAAAAGAGAAAAATCATGCCATGAAATTTTCATCTATTTATTCCCCCACTTTAAAGCGGTTGCTACACCATCACTATGAGAAATTTCTTTAAAGTAGCAAATGATAAATGGTAACATGAAAGAAGACATGAGAGCCAACTTGGAAAGCCCTATGCCAAGTCATATATTTCTGAATTGAGCTACAACATGAATAAGTGTTTCACATGTGATTCCATTTAAGACATGTCATGCACATCTGAAGCTTGCTCTTATATGATCATGAAAGGTTAACGACTAGCCAAGAGAGACAATGACAAGTGACATACAGGGATAAGGCTTCCTAATCCCTTGTCCCCACCAAGTGTAGCACAAGGGTGAGCCAAAAATGGATGATTATCTATTACTCCTTGTGAAGAATGTAAAACATGCAACTATGGAAAGGAGCAACAACTATGTTATTTATTGTGATAAGTAAACAAAGTTTCTACTTGATACATGTTTAATGAGATTTCTATCAGTTTAGGATGTACCAAGGTTAAATTTTTCTTTGAAGAATTGTTTGTGATAGTGTGGACATTGTACGAAGATTGTTTTGAGGGACAATAACCAAGATCATTAGGTTGTATAGGGACATTGATACCTTGTTCTATAGCATCACATCCTTTCCCAAGTTGTTTCCCAAAAAAATTTATTAGTTGTTTTGTATTTGGTGGTTGTTTTATTGCCTAGAAGTTTGTCTTGGATGTTGTCTTTACTTGTAAGGATTATGAAGTGGATGTTTGTGACATGACCTCTTTTTCTCTTCCCTTTCTATATTCTTGTGTTATGATCATGTATTCCCTCATGGATGTAGAAATGGAATCAAAGGTTTTTGAAGACTCTTCCAATAACTTTGTGGCTTTTTCAAATTTTCTTCAAGGTTTCACTATTTTCAAATCATTCCCATGATGGTGGTAAATCCATGTCAAGAAATTCAGGATGCTTCAAAGTGAGGTTGATTTTTGGTTTGAATATGATATTGTTGGTGTTTTCTTGTACCATAATACCTTCCCTATTAGGAGAGTTTTTAGGAGAAAAGAAAACAAGATGTTGATCACATTCCATTAATAGGTTTTGTATAGTAACTTCATCACAAGGAGAGGAGGCATCAAGAGAAGAAAAAGCATCGTATTCATGTTTTTCAATGATTGGATCCTTTTTCTCAATTTTGTATTCTTGGATGAGGGAAACATTAGGAAAGGGTGCTAGAAGATTCTCATTACATTCAATGAATTGTTCGTCTAATCCCAAAATATCTTCTTCGCTAGTAGAACAAACATAAGGAGAAGAACAAGTATGATTATCATGATTATATGTGATTGCATCCCTTCTACCAATAATATATTCAAAAATAGGGGAAGAAAAATAAAGAGAATTGTCATGGGTCTTAAAGGTTTGATCATCTAATGCCAACATATCCTCTTCACCAATAATGTGATTGTCATGATTTCTCACAAAAAAATTCTCACAAATAGGGGAGGAGTTACAAGATGAATGTAGACTAGGGAGAGGGACATTAAGAGGTGTGTTTATGATTTCATTCTCTTGTGCCATAATATGTTCCAATGTAGGATAGGGTATAGAAGAGGAGCTTTTAACATTATCATGATTCTCGATGGGTGTATCTTCTAGCTCCAAAATAGCTTCGTCACATGTAGGAGAGATATTGGGAGAAGAGGAACTATGATTATCATGGTTGTATATGCTTTCACATTCTTCTATAACTTTATTCCCACAAATAGAAGAGATATTAGAGGGTGCAAAATTATGGAGTCTATCAACATTATTATTCTCTTGCACTAAGAAACTCTCCTAGGTAGGAAAGAGATTGAAGGGATGACTAGGAGTTTCATGGTTACCAATGATTGGACATTTTTGTGCAAATAAGACATCCCAAATGGTAGTGTTGGAAACACAAGGGAAGACAACTAAGAGGGGGGGTGAATTAGTTGTCACAAAATTTCAAACTTATCAAAATTATTAACCTTATTATCATATCTAATTAATAACCATGAAATCATAAATCATCAACACATCAAAAAACACACATAACACTAATTTTTTTATGTGGAAACACTATTAGGGGAAAATACATGGTGGAGGTTAGTCTACAAGATTATACCTATTAAAAATATAAGAAATGAAAATATGGGGAATGCACTTGCATTCAAGCACACTACCTAGAGCTCACTGCTCATTTACAATAGGGCTAAGTACCCAAAGGAATACACACTATCTTATAGAAAGAATTGGATTACATCCTCAGGGATTTGAACTAATAGAATAGCATCTTCTAATGCCTGATCATAGTTCTAGTTAAGCACATGAACACTTCTTTACTCTTCTTCACACTCTACTCTTCCTTTGAATGATTTAGATCAATATTCACACATATAAACACAAAATAACACCTCAATTTGAATAAACAATCACTCTTATATATTCACAAAAAGAAATTACATCCCTTCATGTCGACTTCAACAAAATAATAGAATGAATATAAACTGTCAGCACAAAATACTAAAGATTATTAGTGTAAATCAACCAAGGTTAGCCACAACTTAGTGAAGACCCAAATCAACATTTCCAACACAAAAAAACTTTAATTAATTACTCCTCGAAGATCCACAACATGCTACAACCACCATGTCAGCCAAGAACAAGAAAAAACATAAACACACAAGAGAAAATTTCCAACCATGAGCACAATGATCAATGCAAATGTGCAACAATGATAGAGGATTATCTAGAAGCATTTAAAAAAAATTCATATCACTAGAGAAACATCTACATCAACTGAACTAGCTGAAATCACATCACCTTCAATGAGGAACACCAACTAATGCAATAAAAAAACTGTCAGAATGAAAATCTTCATAACTCTATCAAATCTTCACGCGGATCTATAAAAATTAATGTGGATAAACTAGATACACTCAGCAACAAATCCTTGAGTCCACAACCTCTAATCATCAACGTACATAACTTACTGACATACTAAACTTCACTTAACCACTAACAACCTGCAACTTATTTCATTACAATTTTCTCAATATCATTGACATATACAACTTCTATTGAATTAATGCTAATAGTGTTAACATCAATGACAACCACAACATCCAACAATCTCCCACTTTGGCATTGATGGCAACATATGATGTGAAAAACAACATCAATGCAACTAACTCTTGAGACTTACTCCCCACTAGGTTTTGACTCTTCTCATATAACTTTTCCACATGATCTTCTCCCTTATTAACAATGATTCTAGAAATTTTTCACATGATATTCTCCCCCTTGGACATCAATTAAAAAGATCTTTGAGCTCCACACAAACTCTGAACCACATATCTAAGCATCTAGACATCTAAACACCTGACTACTCCCCCTAAGTAGTAGCCATCACAACATCAATTTGGATCAAGATATGACTTTGAAATGCATGGTCTGATGCAATGCAATGCATCTTTAGTTCTGATTAGGAGGTGTAATCAACCCTAACTTCCCTTTAAGATACTCAAAATTATCCATAGGCAACAACTTTGTAAAGATGTATGCAATCTACTCCTCAGTAGGAACATAATCCAGTCTGACTTCCTTTTCACTCACCTTTTCTCTCAAAAAGTGAAAATTAATAGATATATGATTTGTCTTTGAATGTAGCACAAGATTCTTATAAATTTTAATAGCACTTGAATTATAATATAATATAGCAATAGGATCATTATACACAACTTTGATATCCTTAAACATATATTTCATCCATAGGACTTGAGTAAAATTGTTAGTAGCAACAATGTATTCAACCTCTACAGTAGATAGGGAAATGGTATTCCACTTCTTACTTAACCTTGAAATCAACTTCTTTCCTAAGAAAAATTCTCCACCACTACTACTTTTCCTATCATTTACATCTCCTTCCCAATTAGCATCAGTAAAGGCACTCAAAGTAAGATCATCATCTTTAGTATACCATAGGCCAAATTCAACTGTCCCCTTCAAGTATCTAAAAATTATCTTCACAGTAGTCACATGATATTCCTTCAGATTAGCTTGAAATCTTGCAACAATACATACAATATTCATGATATCAGGCCTAGTTTGAGTTAAATACAACAATCCACCAATCATTGATCTGTATCTAGTCTAATTTTCCTTAGGAGAAGACTCTCACACACCCATTCGGCCACCATGGGAAACAGTCGGCTTTGAATCTTCAGTAATTCAAACTTCTTCAACAATTTCTTCACATACTCTGAACCGGTGATATAAAAATCCCTTTATCTAACTAAGTAATTCTTAATCCCAAAAAGAATTTCATCTCACCAATCGTAGAAATCTCAAATTCATTCTGCATCTCATTCACAAACTTCATGCGCAAACCATCATTTCCTCCAAAAAAATGATATCATCAACAAAGACTACAACAAATATTTATCAATGTCATTAAAATACAAATTACCATCGGGCTAGCACTTTATTAAATCCAAGCTTAAAAAATAATTTTGTCCAGTCCTCGGGTATACCAAGCTTCCTAGGGGCTTACTTGAGGCATATTAAATGATTTCTCTCAACTGACACACTATATCTCTTTATCGCTTAACCTGAATCCATCGTGTTGGTTTCAACATACACTTCTTCCAATTTTCCGTTAAGAAAAGCTAACTTGACATCCATTTGATAAACATTGTAGTTCTTGTGAGCAACATAGGCAAGAAATAATCTTACAACTTCAATTCTAGAAACAAGGGAAAAGGTCTCTTGAAAATCAATTCCTTCCATCTGTGAATATCCTTTGCATACCAGTCTTGCTTTGTTTCTAACCACTTCTCCTTGCTCACTGAGTTTGTTTCTAAAGACCCATTTAGTTCTAATGATATTCTTATCCTTAGGTCTAGGAACAAGAATCTGTGTATCATTCTTCTCAATCTGAAGTAGCTCTTCTTTCATTGTTTCAACCCAATGTTCATCTTTACATGCTTCATTCACACTAGTAGGCTCAGTATTTAAAATCAAGTAGTATTCTTTTGCAATCTTTCTCCTAGTCTGGACACCTTTGTTCTTATCACCAATAATCTAATCTTATAAATAATTCAATATTACATACCTCAGAGGTTTCTGAGAGTGTTCTTCAACTTCAGACTCTTTTGTTCTCTCTTCTGTAGTTTCACTAGTTCCTTCTTCTCATTGATCTTCTTGAT
>VDFB02338838.1:0-15541 GCA_007258455.2 Sequoia sempervirens | reverse complement strand
TCTCTTACATATTCATATAGCCCTGCCAAGAGTTTTATAAATCTTTGAAAGAAGAACATTTAATGGCATAGAGTTGGCTTCACAAAAAATAAGAAATTGGGTTGCACTTAACCAAGACTCAAGCTTCATATAGTATTCATTTCAGACCCTTCATAGGTAAATAATTTTGGTTTCACACAACTGATGGGTTTGGGCTTCCCATGAGCAACAAAAAAATGTTAACATAATACAAATAACTGGGTTGACATTAACAATGATATGATAACATCTCATAATGAGATTGGGTTTCATATTAACAATGAAACAATTTCTTATTACAATGGATCAAGTTTCACATTAACAATGAAACAATTACATATCACACTTAAATCTAGTTTCACTTTAACAGAGAAACAATAACATAACATAATGATATTGGGTTTTACATTGATAGTGAAAAAATATCATTATATTATGTGATCAGGTTTCACAACCACAGTGAAACGATAACATATACAATGCAATTGGGTTCAAATTAACAGTGAATAATGACATAACACTATGAAATCTAGTTTCATATTATCAGAGAATCGATAACATAATGTTATGATATCGGGTTCACATTAACAGTTGAATGATACCATAACATTATGTAATCGAGTTTCACATTATCAGTGAAGCAATTACATATCACAATGAATTGATTTTATATTAACAATGAACTGATAACATAATACATTGAATTGGGTTCATTCTAACATTGACATGATAACATAATACAATGAATCAATTTCACCTTAACAATATAACAACACTATAGTACAATGATTTGGGTTTTCACTAATAATGAAAAGATAACAAAATACAATGAATCGAGTTCACAATAATAGTGAAGTGATAGCTCAATATAATGAAATCAATTTTTTAATGCATGCAAACCCCAGGAATAAGAGGGTTTAGAATCATTTAACTCACATCTAATTCATAAGACTTACTATTTTAGCATAGTGAGAAGTGTATGAGATCGATATACATTATTGATTGGGAAAATATAGTTAGTATAGAGGCTACAAAAAATCCAAAAAAATGGGGTTTCCCCCAATTCAATAATAGGGAAACAATAAAATACATTGTACAAGGCAAGGAAAAAGGGATACGCTATGATTCCAAATCATGCCTGTCCTTCACCGATGCACAGTGTAATAGAATGTCTATTGAAATGTAAGGTGGATTGCACAGTATGACTAAACAAGCAGGAATCAAGAAATAAATCAACCATAGATTAATTCAAGCAATGTTTCCAAAACATCAATAGTTCATACCTTGAGCCTTTGCTAGAATCATACAAGTGAAGCAAAAGAATCAAAGTTTTTTCCTTAACGATTCAACCCTCTATCCTTTCGAATTGGAACTTGATAACCTCCCCTACTTTTTTCTTACAAAATCACCTCCTTCTTGAGTTTCCTCTAACCCCCTACACTTGTGTGTTTGATTCCATTCATTTCAAAAAAAAAATGTTTTTTTTCCATTTTTGGTTTGTGTTTAATTTCCCACTTTCTCCTCTTCATGAGCCACCCTGATTGGCTGTCTTACAAAATATTTATTGTTTAGGGGTTATGGGTACCCCCCTCCATGTTTACTTTCCATTTTTTAAAAATTTGAGAAAAGAGCAATCTATTTTACAACCTATCATAGCTCAAAGCAATTTTCATAAAATGTATTTTTTATTAAAATCATTCCATTTCCCTTCTCATGCTCATATCTCTACATTTATATATGTGTGTGTGTGTGTATACATATACATATATATATTTATATATTTTTTCTTCATGATTAAAATCCTTAATAAGGTAGAGGAAGAAACATCATATTGTCTCAATTTTAAATCATATATTTTATAATTTTTTTAAGTATACTCACATAATTACTTGTATTCATATATCTATATACATTCTTATGTTTATATATTCATCTTTTCTTTTTGAATTCAAAGGAAAGAATGAGCATTAAATATACAAGTTAAACCAAATGAACTAATAAATTTTATTGTCCGTTAATTTACTTATTTAATCATGACACAACTTCCCTTGTCTTTTAAGCAAGCATAAAACATTCACATCAAATTCATATTTCATATTCAAATACTATGATTCTTTTGTGGTGTGTGATCTAGATTCCAACAAGCTTACCGATTGTCATCCAACTAAATACTCCTACCTCAACCATGTTCTTCACATTCTTGAACCTGTTCCTGCATTCACACACTTGCACTTGCATATTTTCATTAGTAACCATTAACCAATTCTCGAAACGAAATTATTCCATTACTACTTCATAACATTCATTCTTCATATTCAATCATAAAGTTTACATGGATAAACATTTCAAATGATGTAGAAATTTTTAAATTTATCACAAGTCAAAACTGATAAATTTATTTTTTCCAAAAATATTTAAATATCTTATCATTATTAAATGTAATCAAAATTTGAGATGTGACGTCCTTCTCCACTAGGAAGATACATCATCTCGATGTATTATCAAATAAAATTGAATCACATTTTTATTTTATCATTCAATCATATTGTTAATCAAGCCAAAATATCATAACATTGAAATTCCAAAAATGTTAGAGCAATAGTATCTCAATGAAACATTAAGAGTCTATCTAGGAATCCAATGAGGAAATGAGCATTCTATCTCCTCCACATCCTCCCAGGTGGCACTATCCTCAGAATATTGATCCCATTGGACCTTATATTGAACAATATCTCTATTTCACAACTTGATGTTGCGTCTATCCATAATTCTAATGGGCTCCACCAGCACCACTCTTGGATCCTGTACCTATAAGGAATTCCAATCAAGTATGTGAGTTGCATCTGGATGTTATGGCTTAAGCAAAGAAACATGAAATACATTATGGAGTTGAGCTAGAGCAGGTGGTAGAGCAAGTTGGTATGCAATAGGGTTAATCACTTCCAACACATCAAATGGACCCACATATCTTAGAGCCACTTTGGAAGATTTTACAAAAGTAATAGAGCTCTTATGTGGCTTGACTCTCAAAAAGACTTTAACTCCCTCTACAAATTGTCTAAAGGTTCTATTCTTGTTAGCATAGATTTTGTGTCTATCAGTCACTTCCTTCAGTCTGCCCTTGATGAGTCTCATTTGATCTGCCATTTCCTTAAGCATTTTAGGATCCACTATAATCTTGTCTTCCAAACTGTCCCAACTAATGGGTGTACGAAACTTTCGTCCATAAAGAGCCTCAAAAGGTGCCATACCTAAGGATGCATGAAAAGCATTATTATAGGAAAATTCTACCAATAGTAGGTACTCTTCCCATTTATACTGTTGGTCGATCCAATACATTTGGAGATCCTCTACTACCTGATTGAATTTCTCTATTTCACTGTCAATCTAGGGATGGTGTGTTGAACTGAAATTCAACTTAGTTCCCAAATTTGCATTCAAGGTTGTCCAAAATCTAGACATCATCCAAGTATCTCTATTGGATATGATAGTCTTAGGAACTCCATACAAATGGAAGATCTCTTAGAAAAATTTCTTGTCCAAGGTCAACGATCCATCCTTAAGGTTCCCTAGAATGAAATGTACCTCCTTAGTCAATTTATCAACTACTACCAAGATGACACCATGCCTATTTTTACTCAGAGGTAACCCCTATATAAATTCCATGTTGATCACCTACCACTCATACTCAGGTATGTCATGAGGGTAGAGAAGCCCCGATAGATGCACATGTTCATCCTTAACTCACTGACATTCCAAGCATTTGGGTACATATTCAACTACATCCTTCTTGAGTTTTGGCCAAAAATACAAAGATTTCAACTCTGCAATCATCTTGACAACTCTAGGGTGTCCTAAATAAGGTGCATTATGTATTTCCTCCAAGACCAACTTTGTGAGATCTCCAAAATCTAAAATATACATCCTCCTTTAATATCTTAGGATTCCATCTAATTCAATCTCATACCCATCAAATCGATATTCTAAGGGATTCTCTTCTAGAGATTTCTTTACTCTTTCTTAGTGCCCATCCCCCTACAAGTGTTGCATCACTTGTTGCCTTAGATGGGATCTTGTCATGGTTAAAGCTGCCAAATGCCTTCTTCTACTAAGAGCATCTGCTATTCTATTCTCTTTTCCTATAATATACTCAATTCCAAAGTCGTACTCACTAAGAAATTCCAACCACCTTCTTTGACGTGCATTGAGATTTGGTTGGGTGAAGATATATCTCAGTACCAAATGATTTATTTTAAGCTCAAATGGATTCCCTAATAGGTAATGCATCCACATCTGCAAAGCATGCAGTATTGCAGCTAATTCCAAATCATGTGGTGTGTAATTCATTTCGTGTTGCTTCAACTTCCTTGATTTGTATGCCACCAATTGCCCATCTTGCATTAATACAACTCCTACACCATCTCCAAAAGCATTTTTGATCACCGTAAATTGACCATCGGGATTGGGTATAGTCAACACTAGGGTTGTGAGTTTCTTCTTCAAAAGTTGAAAAGATTTCTCACACTTTTTTGTCCCTTTAAACATTTTTCCTTTCCTCTGAAGTGATGTGATTGGGGCTATGATCTGAGAAAAGGGTAAAATTCAAAATTGTGTCACACTTTTTAAAGAAAACAACCAACATTGATCCAACATTTAAACTTGAATCACTTAAAAGTGACATATATGTTTTGAATTTAAAATGATGTAAACTAAGAAAATATTTATTTTTAATATAATTTATGGTTGTATTTAAAAAAAAAAAATTAAAAAATTGTTTGAATATAGTTTTTTATAAATTGACATTCTAATTTATTTGTTGAAAAAATGCTAAAAAATGAAGCTACATGAGATGTTAATCTTTATATATATATATATATATATATATATATATATTGTTTTTTCCTTGAAGTTTTTTGTGTGTATTTATAACTTGAATCTTTAGTGCATAGATTTTTTTAATTTATTTTTTGATAAATATATATTTTTAAATAAATATTAAAATGTGCACGTATTAAAATATAGTAGTTTCCATTTGACGTCAACTTTCATATTATATATTTATCTAAAATGGAAGAGAAATTATACCATCTTTTATCTAATGCATCATATTTTTAAAAAAAAAAATTAGTAAGTTTTACTATTTTTCCTTGACATGATAATCAGCCTAATATTTTGTGTTGATAACCTACTATTAATAAAAATAAAAAGGAAAATATAAATAATAATTTAATTATTGAAATATATATTTTTGAAAACTACACTTATGGACCTACAAAAGGGTATTTTTTATATTTTTTAAAAAACTATTATTTACATGAGTAGAAGTTGTAGAAACATCAATCTTTTCAAATAAATCTATTTTTTGGTAAATTGGTCTCAAAGTGGTGTAACATATGTATTTAGCCAACAATTTTAGTTGGAAAAGTTGTGGACATATCTATCTTATCTAGAATGAATCTTACAAGATCATATGTTTGACCAAAATTGATTTTTAGTTAGAAATAATTAAATTCACTTATGCTAATATGTTGGTCGAAAGTGTGACAAAACTTTGTACTTTTACCTAGAATCCTTGTACATACTTCCTATAGTACCCCGCAAGACCCATGAAGCTTCAGACTTCTGTCACACTCTGAGGTGCTGACCATTCTACAATTTCCTTTATTTTTTAGGGATCTACAAAGACTCCTATTGATATGATATGACCTAGGTAGTGCACCCTATCCTAATAAAACGAGCACGTGGATAGATTTCCAAAAAGATTCTTCTCTATCAAATGTTGTAAGGCTATCCTCAAATGCCTATCGTGCTCTTCAATGGATTTAGAATAAATCAGGATGTCATCTATGATGATCAACACAAATCATCCAAACAATCCCTAAATATACTATTCATGAGATTCATAAAAGCTACTAATGTATTGGTCAAACCAAAAGGTACTATAGTGAACTCGTAGTGCCCATATCAAGTTCAAAAAGTATTCTTAGGGATGTTCTCTTCTTTTATTCTCAACTGGTGATAACTGGATCTAAGATCTATTTTAGAGAACACTGTCACTCCCTTCATCTAATCAAATAGTTCATCAATTCTCAGGAGAGGATATCTATTCTTGATGGTGGCCTTTTTCAACATCTGATAGTCGATGCACAAATGCAAGGTCTCATCCTTCTTTACAAATATAATCGGTGCACCCTAAGGAGACACACTAGGTTGAATGATCCCCTTGCTCAACAGTTCCTACAAGTGGGCCTTCAATTCAAATAATTTAGTGGTAGTCATATTGTAAGGGGATTTGGACTAGGGTTGAGCTCCTGGTACTAGATCGATAGAGAAATCAAATTCTCACTTGGGATGTAGCTTTGTGAGTTCTTCAGGAAACACATCTTGAAACTCCTTAAGAATAGGGTAATCATCCATATAAGGTTTCATATTACAAGGTTCACTAACATGTATAGCATAGATGGTACACCCCTTCCTTTGAGCCCTCTTGAGTTGCATGGTTGAGATCTGCCTAAGCTTAAGTGGTCTTTGCAACCCATGAATCTCAACCGGGTTTCCATAGTTCTCTAGACAACTAACAATTTTGTCCTCAAAGTTCACAATGGACTTATGTTCGGTTAGCCAATTAATCCCTAAGATAACATTATAAGAACCTAGGGGTGCCACATAAAGATCAACTTAGGTTTGGAAACTGGGAAGTTTTAACTCACTGCAATAGAGATATGAATCCACCCTCTGCTCTACAAAATTCCCATACTAAACCATCCAAGAATTGGCCATATGTTCAAGTCTAATGGGTAGTTTAGAAATGATCCTCAGATCAACAAAACATTCAGTGGCTCCAATATCAATCAAAATGGAAATAGATTCACCATAGAGCTTACACGACAGCTGGATTGGTGAAACTTGAAACTTAGCTTGTCTATTTTCCATCGCCACATGGATTTGATGTCAGTTTGATTCCTTTCATGCCTTTGGTCACTGTGGAAAACTTGATGAATAATGATCACCTCCACAATTGTAGCACACATCTCACGACCCTTTTCGACCTCTCGATCTATCTTCTTTGGAGCTCTTCTGTTTATTATCAAAATTTCTTTTGTTACTATTAGCCTTCTTGTTCTTTTTTCCACTGTTTCCCTCTCCTTTCTCTTGAGAGTCACTTCCCCTTTTTAGGTTCTTGATTTGACGGGGTTTGTCTCCTTTCTGAAACTTCTAATTTATGAACCAAGACTTGGAATTTGAATTCTTACAAAAATTAGATAGCTATTACAATTTTTTCTCTTGTTTGGTGGCACTCTCAAATACCTCCATACTATGGGGATTATGTTTATCAACCTCTGCTCCAATCTAGGGCCTTAACTATAATATGAACTTTAGAATTCAAAATCGTTCATTGATCTGGTACTGAGGCATTCATTTAAGCAAATGGGTGAACTTTTCCCAATACTGAGTCACTAACATACTCCCTTGGGCTAGGTTTTGGAACTTGGTCATCTTTCTATCAAAAAAGTCTAAGGTAACCACATTTTTGAAAAATTCTAAAGGAATTGTTCCCATGTGGTCTCTCCTAGTAGCATTTTTCATTTTTCCATCTCATTGTCCCACCAAGTAGCTTCCTCACCAGAGAGTTGGTAAGCTTCCCATACAACCTTGGTTTCATTAGATAGATTATGAAGCCCAAAATACTTCTCCATCTTAATTATCCACACGTATGCTCTATCTCAAATGGTCTTTCCATTAAATTTAAGTGGAGCTACCCTTTTAGGATCCTTTCCAAGCTCTCCCTCTATTCTCACTTGGTTATTTCCACCTTGATCTCCATTTCCTTATGGTTGATCCTCATTCCTCAGGTTTTTACCATCTTGCATACCTTGAAATTCCCCTTCCAATTGGTCCATCTTGTTTTCTTGATGATTTAAGAGGCTGAGGATTTGGTCCAACCTCTCATTTTGATCTTTGTTTTTCCCTCCAATGGAACCTCCATTCTTGGTGTTCACCATGGTGATTCACAATTGACCTGCATCACAGCTCACATTTAGCCTAACTGACACAATTTTTTTTCTATGTTTAATTACTTCAATCACATAATACTAAGTATTATGACATGAAAACTTTAAAATATATTCATGTTCATTCATAACAAGGATAAGTCATTCAAGTTTACAACTTGGAATACAAAAAAAGACTTCCTCTATTTATTATAATATTGGATTACATAGATCCTTCTTTATAAAATTTCCCCCTTATTAGGTAGGTTATTCATTTTTAGATAGAGGAAACTCTTCTGGGTCCTCATCTGAGTCTACAACAACCTTCTTGGAAGAGGAAGGATGTGCACACAAGCACTCCTTCTCCTCTTTTGTTAGAATGGGTGTATTGGGTCCGCACCCTAGAGGCCAATCTCGTATTGCAAAAGGTTTCTTGGTTTTGACAGTGTGTTTAGACTCTTTGATCTTTTTTCCCCTTTCTATCTTTAGTTGAGTAAGGGCTTGTGCTAAGGTCTCATCATCAGGAATCTCATATTTGACTTCAAGGTTTGTGTTCTCTTTGACAACAACTTTATTTTTGGAAGTCTTAACTTTCTTTCCCTTATTTTTCCTAGACTTTAACCTTCCCATACCTACATTCAATTTAGGTTCATTAAACTCAAAATCAAATAAGGTTCAACTAACCCTAATTTTGACTATTGTGGACTCATAGGCCTAGAGATGAATCCTAAGCTTTGTTACCAAATGTAATGTATTATTCTGAAATAATAACAATAAATCAATTATCACATTATGGATATTAAATTAAAGACATAAATTGAATAGCTATTTTCCATCATAGCACAACATGTCCAAAATAATAATTTATATTCATTTCCAAATGTCAAATTATCAAATTATATAGTTTGACTAGGCTAACATTGCCACATAGTCAACTCAAGTTTTACATCATATAGTACAAGTATAATATTCAAAAGATGGAATTCCATGTAATTCCTCTTCAATGCTCACCACATCTGGTGGATGAGAACATGGTTCAAGCAATTTCCACCCAACTATGAAGCTACACTTCCAAAATTCTTCCTAACTCGAAGAATACTCAACCCTGACGGAAAACTTAGCAAGACAAAATGATATGAAAGGTGGAATTTGGTGTGTGCCTAACACAAATACAAGCATTTCAAAAAAAATTGAGAACATGCAAGAGCAATGTTAGTGTAGACACCTAAATTTGGACACTTAATTTATCCAAATTTATCCTTTTTCATCTAAACATCCCCTTATCCGCATTAATTAAGTAATATCACTATTATTTAATTAATACCTCTAAAGTTATTTTAATCCCTAAGGTATCTAGTTAAATAATTAAATACCTTCCCCCTTTCATCAAATGAATTAAATAAATATGACATTTATTTAATTCCTCATATGTCACATCCTCCATCATTTTTATCTAATCCTAATCCATCTTCTAATCTCATCATTAAAAATGTGCACATGCCTAATCCTTGATTAGGATGTGTCACATCCTCCAACTTTTTCAAGTTGGCCTCTAATCTCTCTTAGCCACCTAACCCTCTTCTAATCATAATTAATTTATGGTTAGGATTTGCACACCCCTAATCGTCATTAGGGTCACATCCCCCATAATATCCCATATGCCTCTAATATGTCATTAATTTGTTTAATCAGGTACTTGCACAACCTTAATCACTTAATTAGGTCAACCTAATCTCCATTTCATTTATGGAATGTGTCCTAAGTCAACTCTATTAAATGCTTTCTCCTTTTGGAGAAGGCGCCCCTTTCCCCATTTGAATTTTTAATTCACATTTAATCCCCCAATGCATTTAAAAGAATTTTAAAATCTTTCTCTCATTCCCATGTGGATATTTGAGGAAATTTTAATTCCTCATATGCCCTCTCACCCACATGTGGACAAGGACCTCCATTATGAGGAGATCTTGTCCAAATCCAAAGGTACTATGTAGTACCTCCATGTCATGTCCAAATCATCTTTTTTAAGCCACTTCACATGCCACATGTCAAGGTGTGAGGGCTTGTGAATCCTCAACTCACCATAGCCCTATATCTTGGCCTTGTTGGTTTAATCTCAACCATCCATTTCTCTAGAGAATCCAAAATTCTCTATAAATACCCCCTCTTTTCTCTCATTTTAGGGGGGAGATCATTGTGCTAACCAAACTCTTGCAAAAAAATTACTTGAGCCATACTTAGCCAAATACTTGCACTTGCATCCATTTTCACCTATTTCCCATCCATATTGCATCTCAATCATACATATTTTTCCATCAAGAGGAGCATATATCATGTCAACAATCGAAGGGTCAACCAAAAGAACAGCTCAACGAGGTAAAATGTTCCATTTTGTTTTGTTAAGCTAATCATTTGCCCAATCTTGAGGTGTTAGGTGTTTAGGTGGTTCCTTACATGTTTTGTGCTCCTGCTCATTTCTGGGACCACGTTTTCACCCATTCACATTTCTGGCATGCCTGGTGGGACCCACAGACGGGTTTGTATCTTTCATGTTCTCTGTTATTTCACTTTTTGTAGGTGCAGGTTGCAGAGGGGTAGACCCGACCTAGCAGAGAGGTAGACCTGACCATCCAAGGGTGGACCTGACATCTAGGGGTGGACCTGCCCTCCACAAATTCCAGAAACTGATATTTTGCAAATTTTTCATAGAGGGGCAAACCTGACCTCCAGGGGCGGACCTGCCCTCCACAGACTCCAGAAACTGATATTTTGCAATTTTTTCACAGAGGGGCGGACCTGACCTCCAGACAGGTGGACCTAACCTTCAAACAGGCGGACCTAACCTTCAAACAGGCAGACCTGACCTAGATAGTTTTTTTCATAAGGTGAAATTTTAGTTTTTAGCACTTTTTTTAGCTATTTTAAGTGTTTCTGACCTCCTAACGTGTCATGTTTGAGTCTGTGCAAGCATCTAATCAAAATTTGGCAAGAAACAAGGACAAGAATCACTAACAAGTTTCCTTGCAGGGTTAGTTATTTATCAACTGCTACTTGTTGTTTTGCATAACTTAAGTACATAGTTTAACTAGGGGTGTCAATTAATCTTGTGTGTCGTGCTTGTTGGTAAAGCTATTTGGCGTATCAATCCCACCATTTGGTGATCCTGGGTGATGAGAAATCATAGCTTACCAAGTCCTTTTAGTCACCCTTTTTTTTTCTTATCAGGACTGCTTGGGAATTTCATCACCCCAAGGGACGATTCCAACCACGTGTACCGGCAGGTATATAAAGGAGGGAGAGTGAAATTTGTACCTCAATCCAATCACGTTATAATTGGTGAAGCGTTGAGATGACGTGAAGAGTTGGTTTGAGCCTCTAGTATCTCACTAAGGTTCCTGACTCACGCTTGTAACGGGTTGGTGTTCACAGTTTGAGCCTCACGTACTGGGTGTATATTGAGGACTCCTTAGCAACCATGTTCATCCTAGAATAGAAGACTTTGTCGGCCATACCCCTTCTACTAGTCTTAGGATTGTGCTGTCTGAAATGTCTTCTTTGTGCAAAACTAGTAATTTTCTATTCAATTGACTCAGTTGTATCCTTTTGATTGATGTTTGTTATGTTTTGGGTCATTTTCCTTAGTCTTCTTTTCAAAACTTGAGTTTAGACCTGTCTAGGGGCGGATTTGTCCTCTAGGGGCGGACCTGACCTCTTAACTAGCCCCTTTTCAGCCTGTTTTAGCCAATTTTGACCAACTTTTGATAAGCGAATTGAACACAATCCTTTAGGCAGGCGGACGACCTCAAGTGGACGACCTCTAAACCAACCCCTTTTTCATCCTTGCAGCCAATTTTTGACCAACTTTGTCAAGCGGTGAACGACCTTCAAACATGGACGACCTTGGGGCGGGTGCACGACCTTTAGATGGAAGTGGACTGACCTCTAGGGGGTAGGCAGGCTAGCCCATCAAAGGGGGACTGACCTCTGAACCAGCCCCTTTTCAGCCTGTTTTAGCCAATTTTGACCAACTTTTGTCAAACAGGAAGACTTGATCTTCAAACAAGCGGACCTGACCTCCGGACAGGGGGATCTGACCTCCAGACAGGCGAACCTACCCTCCAGGGGTAGACCTGGCCCCTGACCAATCAGTTTTATCATTCGTTTCATCATTCTAGACACTCGTTTCATCGTTTTGAGCACCTGTTTGCCCGTTCTCAACACTTTTCCATAAATCATCGTTTCATCACCAAAATCACATAAGTGCTACTTAGAACATCATTAGAGTCCATATCCATCATCAAATCATCCATCCCAATCACCTAGACTTCGTTTCAAGAGTTTTGATTTTTATCTTTGAAACTTAGGAGGCCATAACTTTTCGACTTGGAGTGTTACGTTTTGAGGCTGAAGAATTTTACTACGGGTGGATTTGTGTTATGAAGTGCATGTGGATTCCCCAACCCGGACCATGATCAATTGGACCACATTTTCCACATTTTTGAGGCCCCAAACTTTCATCTTGACCCTCAAAATCACAAATTCGTGTTTTTTTTCAATGTTTGAAAAATCATTTTCATTAATAACTTGGAATGCATGTCTTAGATTTGGGATGTTAGTTGTAAATTCATCCTATCTTAGTTTTGGGTATTTTTTGGAAAAAATTGGACTCTCAAAAGTATTTTCGTGAAGTTTCCTAAAATGGCAAAATTTGACAATTTTTGAAAATTGCCAAATCTGGAAAAATCTAATTGTCAACACCTTACGTCCTTTAAACCCCGAACTTGGTGTAGAATCAATCCCATCACATCCTCCAATAATTCTAATCTAGGCTTCAATCCAATCCTAATCTAAGCTTTAATCTAATCCCAATATGAGCTTAACCAAAATCCTAATATGAGCTTTAGTTCATCTACAGTCAAGATCTTTGGATATTGAAACAAATCTTAAGATCCCTCCCTCCATATTCTTCAATTTTGTCCTATTCATCCTTTCATCCATTCCAAGGTCATTCTCGATGAGGCGATTTCATTCATTCATTCGATCAATGCGTTTACTTTCGTTTCAATCTTTCATCCATCCATTCGAACATTTTGTTTCCCTCTTTGGATCATTAGTTTACTCGATTTCCATGCAAAACATTTAGCCTAATTTCAAACTAACCGTCTATCCTCCTCAAGCTCTGCGTTTAGCCATTCGATCATCACAGTTTTGCTCATTTGAGTAAACATTCATCCATTTCACACCTCCTATCATTTCAAACTTTCGTTCAATCATTCCAATCATATGTTTACTCGTTCTGAGTAAATATTCATCCATTTCAAACCTCCTTCAATCATTTCAAACTCTCATTCAACAATCCCAATCAATTTTTTACTCATTCCGAGTAATCTTTCATCTATTCCAAACCTTCATCTTCTCATTCCGAGAATCATTCATCCATTGTGAGCGGTCGTTTACTCATTTTGAGTAGTCGTTCATCCCTCTTGATCATCTGTTTACTCATTCTGAGTAATCCTTCATCTATTTCAAACCTCCTTCTCTCATTCTGAGTAGTCATTTGTCCATTTCTATCATCCATTTCTCCAATCAAATCATCGTTTTCCCCATCCAAATCCTCTAAACTTCATTTCAAGTTATTATCCAAATTGACCCAAGTGTTTGATTTGATCGTCATCATCAACATTTGCTTAGGATTGTTATCTGTCCTAAGTTAATCATTATTGTCGGCCCAATCAATCCATTTTCAATCTCAAAGTGGATTCGGTGCCACAATCGTCCATTCATCCTTTAATCCGATCAATTAGTATCCTACGTCACCTAGGGTAATCTCTAAACGGGGTTTACAGTCCCTTTCGTCATCCCATCCAATCCATCATTTGATCTTATCAATCATTGATCAATCCAATCCTATCCAATCACCTTCAACCCAATCAATCTACTTCCATCTCAAAGTAGATTCGGTGTCATAATCATCCTTTTATAATCAAATTTGATCGTCAGAATCAATCCATCACATCATCCAATCATCCTAATCACTAAGCTTTAATCCAATCCCAATCTGAGCTTAACCTAAATCCCAATTTGAGCTTTAGTTTGTTCCCATCCCAAATCTTTGATCCATCTTCTTTATCCTTTCATCATCATGAATCCTTATCCTCCATCAATAGTAGTCAAGGGAAACCCTAATTACGTCGACAACGATAACAAAAGTCTCTTTGATCAAGAAGAATATGACATAGATCCCCTTGACACTAAGCTTTCTCCACCTGCTTTCCCAAATCCAATCACCCTTTCGAGTTATCCCGTTATGTCTTCATCCATGCCTAATCATGCTCCTTATGCTGCAACGACAGGGATATCCATCATATCCTTCATCCTACATCATCCTTATCAACAGCGCATCCTTTTATCTGATGCGCCATCATAATACCCTATCCTAATCCCCATCCACATCCTCCTATCTCAATCCTTCATCCGCATATACCCACTACCTAATCTTCCATACTAATCGCTCACCCTAATCCTACATTCCACACCTTCTATCCTAATCAAACATCCACCGATATCCTAATCTAGCATCCACATCCGCTTATCCTAATCTAACATCCGTAGTTCCCTATCTCCATCTGCCACCTCAATCTCCCCATCTTAATCCACCATCCCAATACCCTTACTACAATCCACCACCCCGCATCCTCATGTCCTAATTCACCATTACAATACCCCTTTCATAACCCTTCATCTAATCTTAATCCCCCATCTATTCCCAGTCCTGCACCCAATCCCATTCCCCCATCTAATCCTTGTCCACCAATCCCTATTCCTAATCCCCCACTAATCCATAATCCTTCATCCACTCCTACCATGCCATCCCAGACTAGAGTATTCAAGTTTTTCACTCCAGAAGCTCTCTAAGGACTTATAACAAAAAAGACATCTCCCACTCCACACCTTGAAGTTATGGAATCATCCCATCCCAATCCATCATCTACAATCACTAATTATGATACCTCTCCCCATCCCACACCTATCATTGATGCTACCACCCCTAGCACCACTCACACCATCAAAACCATCACACCCACTGAATCCATTGAGCCCCCATCTCCCACTATGAGATCCACCCAATCCCATCAAGACACCCAAATCCAATCCACTTCTTCCAATTCTAGTGTCACTAAATCCATTCCTATGAATGTTTTGAATCCTCCATCCCTCCATCTTCCTAATTTTGAAGAGTCCCACTACATCTCATTATCATGCTCTTAATGCATGAGTCATTCCAAGAGCTTGATCCAAAGTATGCCAACATATCCCTTCTCCGTGACGTAGATCCTACTATACCATCTAGTTCACCTCAACATCACAATCCCTCTATCCATTCCATTCCATGATCCCCTTGTCATTTAATATTCCACCACTCCATCTCCATCTCCATCGCATGAGCCCACTACCACAAATCCAAATCCTATCATATCCCCTAATCCCTCTCTTGATACCACCCATCCAAATTCTGCTATCCCATCATCTCCCTC